>CM056381.1:39953488-40011018 GCA_029718625.1 Synaphobranchus kaupii | reverse complement strand
CAATAAATGCATGGACAATTTTTAACTGTTTTTACATGGTTTTTCTTGTGCAATTTCTCGTAGAAGGCTTATGTGGGGTGAAAAAAGCCTTAGGCGGGCCGCCTACGCCTTTTCAATGCAGGACAAACCCTCCATTATAGGCCTGTAAATGCACAAAATACTTGCAGAAAATGTAAAACGGTAGTTGTAATTCTTAATTTACAGTGATGATAAAATGATAAATGCTATATTTTACATGGCTACTGTGACTAAAATTCAACCTATGCACTAATAAAGTTATTACTTGAAAAAATCTACTGGAATCTCTGTGTAATAATGATGACGCATTGTGCGTATGAAGCTGGTAGAAATCGGATCCAAAATGGCTTCCGAATGGATGCAACCTGGTGCTGTTACGCAGGGGTATCAGTCAGCTGGTTAAATCTACCTATGGGAATGCCATACCATTTCAGAAAGCTTAGGATGCGCTCTATTGGACGATATGTGTCGATTAAAATCAGGCTTGTTTGAAAAACTTACACTGGCAATTTTTGAATGGTCACTATTACGCACGGCCATTTTGGAGCTTGCATACATGTGGAAACGAGGATTATATCTTAAAAACAGGTCAACCAAGGTAAAAAATAACCTCATATTCTTGCAGGGGACATCTTAATCGTCATAACCAAAGGTAAGGTTATGACTTTAATTTTTAACACAGCTTTTTATAGCAAAAGAAAGTTATCTGGTGACAAACAAATACCACTCGTTTTTTTCCCTGTGGGGTGTGTTGGCATGTTGACAGTTATAGTGAGCTCTATTCAGGATCTTGGGTATTATTTCTTGTTGCTGTGATAGTAAATGATTTTTTGGTGATAAAATAAAAACTAACTCCCAAATATGTTAAAATGTCTGCTATCTTACAATGTTAATTCATAACACTAACTGAGAAATGTACTTGTTTCTAAATTTTAAGTGCCATTATCTTTTTTTTCTTTTTTCTTTTTTTCCTCAATTACTATATTGTTTGAATGTTGTCTTGTATTGTTCTACGTATTGTATTGCTCGCTGCCGCTTGGCCAGGACTCCCTTATAAAAGATTTAATCTCAATGGGACTTTCCTGGTAAAATAAAGGATAAACAAAATAAATAAAACAGTGTAGCAGCATAGCATGCTACTTTCATGAATTACAAGCCAACGGTGGCACATAGAAATGTGATGTTTCCCTCGTTGATAGGATAATAAGTACTCGTGATAAAATGTGTGTTCTCATGGAACTAGCAACGTATTTCTGATTTTTGTAAAGTGAAGACGCCGGTGTCTTCTACCGCTAGGGGTCTGCAGAAACAAGTTAGCATAGTTATAATATGTTTTTTACATAATAACGTTGGATTAAGGTCAGAAATGATAAATTGTAACATAATTTTGATTAAGTATTTTGAATATCTTACAGTAAAGTCGCCAATAATTCATGACGTCACCTTTAGTTTGTGTTTTGGGATAATTGATAGTTTGATACAAAGACCTTCTGTAACCTTACCAGGTCTTATCTTGTTTCTGTGCTTGCATGTATTCAGAACTGGGGAGTCCCTGCATAACTGTCCTTACCTGGCCGTGTGGTCCTTGGATGCGGTGGTGGAGAAGACCTCTCCCTGCTCTCTACTGGATATTGTGGTGCACGAGCGCAGCCTGAGCAGGGGTCTGGCATATACCTGGCCTCTACCCGAACAATTTTTCAACCCCACCACCTACAACTTTGGCAAGTTTTCCAACCCAGAGGTCTTCCCTGCAATAGATGGGGTGGTGCCTATAGTGCCTTAAGGGAAAAGGGGAAAGAGCATTATTTAACAGTGGACGCAGCATTATGTGAACTTTTTTGTGTTTTATTGCAATGCTTTTGACTTTTACAGATGCAACTTGCTTGCTGAAATCTGGAATCATGCACGTGACATGTTCTGGCTATCAGAAGGAGGTTGGTTTTGACCTGATGTCTGACATAAGCTGTCTTTTTGTTTCTGTGAGAGTTTGAGAGAGTCTGTGTCTGTCTGTCTCTGTGTGATCAAGCATGTACATACCTCTACAGCCAGCAACGAGCTGATGCAGTTTCCTGTGTTTTAGGCATTGAGCTTCTTGAGGTCGGCACCCAGCCTGAGCGAGACCATCCCTGATGGTTACTCTCGCTGCTTGATGTCAGGTCTCCTGTCCCCACGCCTGGTGGATGTGCAGACTTCCATGCTATCCCAGGTATATGACAGCCACATTGCACTTTTTCTCTCGCTCACTTCCTTTATATATATTTTTTTATACCATCTCCTGCTTTCTCCTCTTCCCCACAGCAGTACATAAGGTAGTTTAAAATAATAAATGGCTGTTCCAGCTATTTAACCCCTGCAACCCCCCCAAATTTGGTCATATTTTTATTTAGGGGGTGTTCTATTTAAGGCTTTATAACACCGGGTGTGAGCATCACAGAAACTTGGAAAATGGCATAAATGAAGTAAGACTGTTGTACCGTTTGCAATACTGACTTAGATTAGTTTATTTTCATAAATTAGGTCAAAGTGCCACAAATATAAAAAATGCATCTTGGAAAAATGCAAAAAACGAATTCTTTCTTTAGGTATCAACGCAATACTGAGAGCTACATATGTAAAACAGGTAAAAATACATTTCCTGGATCAAAGACTCATCCACAAGTGACAAATCTGAGGGTGATATGCAGAACTACTAAAGCTCTTTGAGGCAAAATGTAGGCAGTGTACCCTGTTCAGGGCTTGACATTAAGCTTTCTCGGGTACTTGTCCTTCGGGCAAGTGAAACTCAGTGTGAGTGTGAGTCTGAGTTCCATTTTCAAGCTCTTCTAGCTCCTCTTCTTGCTGCTGTAGCCCTCCCTAAACTCCCAGGGGTTGAACCCTGGCCGGCACTTTCTTTGGCAGGTGGTCCTGTGGACTGCAGCTTCGGCATCAAACCTTTCCAATAGGCGGGCCTTCCACTGATAAAAACATCAGCTGAAACGTGGAGAGACTTGTGCTCCAGTCCGTTTTAACCATGTTATCTGAAGCCCATGATTCACTGGCAATTCTTTAGGCAATATTGCCAGCAACATTTTCACTGATTGCTCCATAAATTGATCAGCAGGCACTAATATAATCAATTTATTATTTATCATCAGTCATTAGAATTAAGTAACCATTGATTGTTCTAATTTCCTGGCTCTAGTCATGCCTAACAATTTCTTCAAAAAAATTGGCAGTTTTTCATGTCTTTATCTGATACTGACAGGTTAGTTGCTTTGCCTGGCACTTGGCCAATTTTAGGTGGCTGGAGGAACATAATGTTACCAGTAATTCAAGCAAAAACCAAAAGACGGTTGCTCATCTGTCTCGCAACGTTGTAACGTTACTTGTGCCTGAGGTAAACAGACGCTTATAGTCTCCTTGACAACGCTTGGTAGTGAGATGGAGCGCATGTTCAGCTGGAAGGAACAGACAGTTTCTACGCAAACAAAGCACCACATGCTGTGATAACGCTGTACACCGTTTATTTTCAGATAACGTTACATTAGATTAGAGAAGATTTAACATTAATTTTTTTAGTTGCCCGATCGGACAACTACGTGAGGAATTCCACTTGTCCGAACACAGTGTTTACTTGCCTGGGGCAAGCGGGCAAGCGTTAATGTCGAGGCCTGCTGTTGTCCCCTTAGTGTCTTCAAATCTATCCAAAATGGCAAAGTTTGAGTCTTGTTATAAAACATAGAATAATCATATATTTAACTACAAATCAACTGTTTTAGCTCATAACTCATTTCTGCATTATTTTCAAGTGGGAATTACTATCTTTTAATCAGTATAGGGGGATTGATATCTTTGGGTCCAAAAACGTATCCAAAACCTGTCATAAAATTTATAAAATATTTTTTGTCCATTATAAAGCATATACAGTTAAAGTCGGCAGTTTACATGCACTTAGGTTGAAGTCATTAAAACTCATTTTTAACCACTCCACAGATTTCATGTTAGCAAACTATAGTGTTGGCAAGACTCACAGCCATTTTACCAATCATGTATTCCATACTGTTCCAGCATAATTTACAGCTAAATCTAGTCCCAATTCCCATAGAGATCCATTCAAATGCAGAGATGTTATAGTATCGCTTGTAAGAGTACCAGAAAATATGATATCAAGAGTCTTTTGATGTTGTTGGGTCACAGACATCAGGAAGTCATGGCATGCAAAGATATGCAACCAAATATAAAAATTTAGGCACAGTCAACTTAGTGTATGTAAACTTCTGACCCACTGGAATTGTGATATAGTGAATTAAAAGTGAAATAATTTGTAAACGATTGTTGAAAAAATTACTTGTGTCATGCACAAAGTAGATGTCCTAACTGACTTACCAACACTATAGTTTGCTAACATGAAATCTGTGGAGTGGTTAAAAATTAGTTTTAATGACTTCAACCTAAGTATATGTAAATTCCGTCTTCAACTGTATATGTTTATCATTCAGTATCAGTTTGTTGGCCAATACAAAAGCATTTCATGATGGAAAAACGAAAGTTGAAGTGCTTTAAAACCGAAAATTATATAAAGGCAATGTTTATGGACAACTGTGAATATGTTTAAAGATACAGATTAATTGGCTGAAATGCATAATCTTTCTCGTAGGCGTTAGCGCCCAGTGAATAGGCCTATTGTTTCACCAGCGGGAGGGGTGATACTTTTACATCTCCTATTCATTGAATGAATGACCATTAGTTTTCATACTTTGCCAATTACCATGGACTGCTTAGTAGATAATGTATTAACAATCAATATTTTATTGGTTTTGAGCAAATAAAAAAAACTTGTTTTGGTTGTTACTCTGTAGCCTACTATAGTTAGGCTATTTAACTTTGTTTCATTATTTATATCGAAAAATACATTTGGATTCATGTGTAGCCTAATTGTGTAGCCTATAATTTCTGGATATTTTAAATATAAAGTATTTTAAAAGTTGTTAGCTAGGCTGCATTGGCTGTGGCCTATAATTTAGCGAACCGCAATGTTAGGTGTATACTATAGACTACATGCAACTAGGCCTGCTTATACACATAGGCGACACACAGTTTTGTATATTCTTCACTCCCCACCTCCTTTCTTCCACTCTTCTCCTCCGCTTGTCTCCTACAAGCAGGGCCGTTTTTGGGGAGCAACCGGTGCGACCACCTCGGGCACCGCACTTCACAGGGCCCCCGCGGTGAGAGGGGAAATGAATTTAAATGACAGCCATTTATTTATTAATTTATTTTAAGATTATAGTATTCATCTAAATAGCCTATATATCTTTGTGAAGCACACCCAGACACCAAGAAATACATTTAGCCTAAATGGCGTTTTGGAAAGTCAACGCTATGTAGGAAGTACAAGGCTTACGTCCCTACGCTGCATAGCTACGTGCAGCTATGAAATTTTCTAATTCAATTAACGTTGTTTTTTTTTGGAGTCAGGTGGCAACTGGCAAAGTGGCAAGCTCAAACAGCAGACACCGAGACAAATTCAGAAAGTAGGCTACAGCTCAGGAGCGTAAAAAAGAAATAAAAAAAAAGAGTTGAAAGGTTCCTTGGATAGATTCGTACCAAAAAACGTGGAGGAGAGGAGCAGGTCAACACTGCTGAAGCAAGTGTGCTGTTTTTCTTCTGCCTTGCAGATTTCAACTCCCCTTCACGTGAATGGGCTCGTCAAGCTAACGTTAACCTACACGACATACTCTGCGCTTTTCTTTTGCTCAATTTCTCCAGTCAACGCCTCGTTCACACCATCTACTTGCGACAGAGACAAAGCTACAAGATTCCATTCAAAGTCTATGGATAACTGCGACAAACAGCGGGAGGGGTGGAGTCAGTACACAGCGACAAATAACCAGTATGTTTGTCTCTCTGAAATGTTGACTACCAGTCAACTTTGTCGCACTACCAACCAATCAGATACGACACCACTCTAGATGGTTAAAAGAAAAGTGTCCGACAAGCTCCCGTTCTTTCCTGTATTTCTGAAAAGCAGCTCATCGTCGTGGTCTTAAACCACCCCAATTTTATACGATAATAGTCTGTACAGCTATAGGGATGTTAGAAAACTTGAGGCTTTGAACAGAATTTGACAGACCGTCGGCATGTCTAGTGACTGTATTGTACTTTGCAATCAAGTGTTTACAATCAGTATGTTGTTCGTGTTGCACCAAATGCGCTTACAAGGCCCTCTTGTCGCTGCACGTGACCAAGTACAGCGGTTTTGTCTGTCGCGGGTAGATGGTGTGAACGAGGTGTAATATTTAAAAATCATAACACTGGATTGTGGTACGAGCATAGCTATGAACCACAAATTGTAGATTGTCCTATTGATTGTGGTGGAGAATAAAATAATCGCAGTCACGATGTTGAACACTATCTTTCATTGTAAAGAGAGGCAAAAGACAGGTAGTGGGTGGGATATCATTCAAGTGTCACGAAGCGAAGTGTAACGTCTGACACTGCGACACAAGAATATTACTCTGCAATGTTAACACGTCGACCACATATGTCTTCACAAACATTGTCATAAACGTAGGCTTGCTATAATGGGAATAATGATTAGAATTACCCGGAGAAATATGTGTGAAAAAATTCTGATAGCTACGACTTGCTGTGATGCATCTCTTAATATGCTATCAGTATTTAGAAAGTTTTATTTATATAGGCTATTCCACCCTCTCAGGGGCGTGTCTAGAACATTTTGAATGGGGGGGGCCAGGCTGGGGCACAGACCCAGAGGAGGGGGGCCAGCCATCAAGGCTTACCATTTTTTTTTTTTGCCGCGTACAGCAGACACACGTGTATTTATACGACCAAACCTTAGCCCTAGCCTTAACCTCTTGCTGCCAAACACCCCCTAGCGGTAACGCGGGCGTTACGGAAATTATTAAATTATACATTTCATTAATTTAATAATATATAATAAACTGCTCACCTCAATATTTTGATTAAATATCCTTAAGATATATCCATTCCTTCTGGGAAAGTGGTTTTTAAGCCCAAAACGTCGAGATAAAACTTTTTTTTTTAAAACGTTGGAAACTCTGACCTAATTCTCAAACATGTATTGCAGCTTGATGTCACACCATAAACAATGTGCTGGTAAACTGTTCTGCTTAATTGTATTTCACAAAACTTTGGTTTGACAAATCATTATACCTTTAGGCTTCAAGAAAAAATACTTTAAAACTTTCATAAGGCTGTACATGATTTTTTTCCAATTTTAAACCGACTTGTGCTTTTTTGCTCTTGATTACGACTCGTTCAGCTGTGTTCACTTTGGCGTTGTGAATCTCAGCCAGTTTCTGGAGTACCAATCCCGTGGCTTAGTATATGTTAGCCAGAGTGGTTTTGAACTTGTTTGCAGAGATTTATGCAAAACCGTCGTCAATTGTGTGTATTTCTTTGACTGATAGCACAATAGGCCTATCTGAAGTGGGAAAAACGGTCTTCGACCCGCCTCCACTCCGAGTATTATTTGCTTTCCATTGGGTTTTAAAACTGTCTGTCAAATATTCCAGCCAATAGCCAAGACTTATCTTTCAGAAAAGCCCTCATTCAACACAATGCCGTCGTAAATCAAGGAAATACAGCCCTGCGGAAAAGCGTGTTTTCATTCTCACGTTTAGGGCTTGGATATGCTGCGCTAAGGAAAATTAGTAGTGTTCGGTATTCCATCACTACACTTGAAGACATATCAGAGACACGACAGGAGAGTGACAGGTAAACAGGGTAGAGATAGAGAAGCCTATTAGAAAGTGTAAAACAATCAATTTACTGTATTTGTACGTGTGTGTATACGTCCCATAACACAGAATAATAAATAAAGTGCAATTTCATGAATTCAGCGTATTGTACTTCATTAATGTTGCCACCAGTTTGTTTTATTGTTACAGTATACTTTTCCTTTTAGTGGCAGGGAGGGCAGACTAGGGTGGACTGTAGTCAAAAGATAAAATAATTATAATGAAACGTGCATCTTCATCCATTCTAAGAAGACCTTCATCCACTTCTTGTCTTTTGTTTTATAGGTTCCATTGCCTTACTAGAACCAGAGTACTTTGTCACACAATCATTGCATGATTTCACAGCGTACAGTTTGTGTGTGCAGTTTGTCTGGTCATTCTGGCTAAGCTGCAAATCTGGTAACCCTAACTAATCTCATTGGCTCTTACCTATGTATTTGGATTTAGATTTTTAAAGTTTTTTACTAAATGAAGATAAAAAATTATCTTAATTGACAATTATGACAAAGACAATTATCACATTATGACAAAGACAAACAGGTGGCACAAAAGGGTTGCGCAGTAATTGGAAGGCCCTGTGACTATGCCTGTGCTTAGTTGTACTTATTAACAAGTATATCTAATCAAGTAAGCATATATACAGTTTAGATGTGTTCAGTACTGTAATAGGGCATTGTGGGATGTGATTTAATAGGTTATTGTTGCTATAAAGAGTGATTTCTAGTCAGCAAATATTACACTTAACAATAGATATCTTTAACGGCCATTTTCTCAAAATGAGTTTTTTTCAATACTCTGAACCAAAAATCTCAACTTCTAGATCACTTACATACACTAAACTTTCCAGATTCATTCTTAACTATATTCTGAAGATTATTACAGAAGGATTTGTTAATATATTGCCAATTGCCTGATTTATTACACATTTTGTTCTCAAAAACATGGCAAAAATGCATTTTTTATACTTGTATATAGCATTTTCTCATTTATAAAATGAAAAAAGCATGTATCCAAAATCTGTTCTGTAATTTTTTTAGTCTCTAATATGTTATAAAGATTTTAAGCCTGGCTTTATCCAATTTTTCTATTTTTGGTTTTTAAATACACTACTCACAAAAAGTTAGGGATATTCGGCTTTCGGGTGAAATTTCAGGATGAACCTAAAATGCACTATAACCTTTACAGGTGAAATTAATTTGACCTTCTCTAAACTTTTGAATGCACATGTCCAACTATTCAATGTTTCAGTACTTTTTGCACAACTTGCTGTTCTCTAACAAGGAGCTGAACGGCAAAATTCACAACAGGTGTTTGATCCATGAATCGACCAATAAATTTCCTGGTTCAATTAGAATTGGTATTTAAACAGTCCTCTTCATCATGCTGTTCACATTTTGACATCATGAGACCAAGACGACACCTAACAATTGATCAACAGTACCTCGCCATTGCGAGGCTTCAAACAGGATGTTCTCAGAGGGAAGTGGCCACTGAGCTTAGTGTCACAGAGTGTCATCAGCAGGTTGCAACAGAGATACAGAGAGACTGGAAGAGTCACAGAAAGGCATAGAAGTGGACGTCCTTTGGCCACATCCCACACTGATGACCGCTTCATTGTGAACAGTGCCCTGCGGAACCGGATGATGAATGCCACTCAACTCCAGGCACATTTAAGGGAGGTGAGAGGCACCCAAGTGTCACGTCAGACCATTCGAAACCGTTTACATCAGCGTGGTCTGCGTGCTAGACGACCTGCAAGGGTACCTGACCACACCACCAGGCACAGGCGTCATCGTCTTGCATGGGCCAGGGAGCATTTACACTGGACGAGGGACCAGTGGGCCTCAGTGCTGTTCTCTGATGAGTCGATTCACGTTGAGCAGAAATGATGGCCGCCAACGATGTTGGAGACGTCAAGGAGAGCGCTATGCATCAGCCACTGTTGTCACCAGACGACCCTTTGGTGGTGGCGGTGTTACAGTGTGGGCAGGTGTGTCTAGTCAATACAGAACTGCCCTACACTTTGTGAATGGTACAGTGACAAGCCCATACTACCTGAATAACATCATTAATCCAGTCATTGTGCCCCTGCATGAACAACACAGGCCTAATTTCATCTTCATGGACGACAATGCTCCAGCTCATCGAGGTCGCATCATTAGGGAAAGGCTGCTGGAGACTGGGGTACCTCAAATGGAGTGGCCTGCACTTTCTCCAGACCTGAATCCCATAGAAAACCTATGGGATCAGCTGACTCACCGTGTAGAGGCTCGTAACTCTGTACCCCAGAACCTCAATGACCTGAGGGCCGCCCTTCAAGAAGAGTGGGATGCCATGCCTCAGCAGACAATAAGTCGACTTGTGAACAGCATGAGACGTCGTTGTCAAGCTGTAATTGATGCTCAAGGGCACATGACAAGTTATTGAGACATTGACATTTTTGTTGTGGTATACCCACCACTGTTGTTGGCTTTTGTTTCAATAAATTGTTTGAGATGAGGAAATCACCATTGCATGCTTCTACTTAAATGCCCTACTTTCATGATACGTATAATATCACTGTAGCGTGAACTTAGATTTTCCATAAATTTCACCCGAAAGCCAAATATCCCTAACTTTTTGTGAGTAGTGTATATGCAAATTAGCACATATTTAATGAGGCATTGCCTAATTTGCATATTTAAATGTAACTTTAAAAAGAACTTCCAATACAAAAAGTAATTGTAACAATGCAAGTAATCAACTGGTAAAGTTTCATGATGATATCTTGTAGTTAAATTTTTTTTTCCCTATTCACCTGCAGTGTCTCGCCTTAAAGTGATCCATCCATATCTACTGCATATCTGGCAGCAGAGTAATGGTTTGAGGCTTGTTTGATACCTCAGACCCCTGATGACTTACTGCCATTTAGCCAACCATGTGTTCCATAATATTCCCGTGTAATTTACAGCCTAATCTAGTCCCACCCCCCCAATTCCCATAGAGATCCATTCAAATTCAGAGGTTATAGTATTGCTTGTAAGAGTACCTGAAAATAAGATATCAAGAGTCTATTTTGTTGGGTCACAGACATCAGGAAGTCATGACATGCAACCAATTATTAAATATGATTACTATTTAAATTTGTTAATTACTTTTGGTGCCCTAAAATGGAGGGCGGGGGGCGGCTATGTGTAAAAATGGCTACAATTGATAAAGTAGAAATAGAATGAAATGGATATAGTAGTTTGTAATAGAGCTGCAACTATCGATTATTTTCTTAGTGATTAGTCTAAAGATTACTTTTTCCATGGTGTAAATGTCATGAATGGGCGGTTCCTGCTCATTTAATTGACATGGCCAAGCCATGTGGGCAGGCTTCCAGGTAAACTCTTATTTTAGCTTAGGACCGAAACATGCCTCAAGGAAATACGCGAACGTGGACGCTTCGAACTACGGGAACTGTTTCTTTTTTTTTTTTTGCCATCACATTTGAGAAAGACTAGCCAGAGCGTTGCAGCAAGGAACGCTATAGCAGCAACAACAGTAAACAACTTTCTTGTTCGATTTGTGCTTTCTTCTGTTTTGTCTTTCACAAATGTTATGGCAAAAGAAAAACTGTGCATAGCTCGAAGCGTCCACGTTCGCGTAGCTATTTGCGTGAGGTATGTTTCTGGCCTTACTCATTAGCAAGATGTTTTCAGCCGAGGAGATAACAATATCATTATAAAAATAGCGCCCATTACATTATAGCCATTTAGCAGACGCTTTTATCCAAAGCGACATACAATAAGTGCATACAGAAACGTCATCGAAGTAACTACAGAACAGATAAGACAAAGCACATCCTTCCCATAACGTAGCAGCTATCCATAGCTAAGGCTATCTATTGTCGTGATGTTTGTTTATTGTTGACAAGTGTCTATCATGTTTGACCAAACCTTGATCATGTAAATGCAGACTGTTACATGCTCAAAGCATATACGTTAGTAATCTTAGCTATTGCTCTGTAAATTTGACCACTGTTCATTTTCATCAAATAATTCTAAATCATAATTTTTTAATTCTGCTCGGTTCATTCTGTAGCCATCAACATCCAGTGGTCGCGGCGCCAGAGTAAGGGTGAGGGGCAGTCATTACATAAACATTACATTGCAGTCATTTAGCAGACGCTTTTATCCAAAGCAACAATCGTGTTCGTGGTGGGCGAGGCAGGGCCAGGGGAAGAAGACAGCTTGATCAGAGTGACCATGATAGTCAACAGACTCTGGGAGGAGAAACATTTCCATCTCAAGGAAGTTGAGACGGAGCGGCACTTTACAACAAAATGCGAAAAATACAATCAAATCAGAAATAAATATTTTCCCTGAATAAATCAGAGATACCCTCAATTAAAAAATTTAACAGACATCCAAGAACTCCCCATCCTCTTAGGAGAGGACAGGACGTGCTGTGACCTGGCAGCGCAATATATAGCTGGCTGCCATCGTTTTAGGGACAGAGATCATTATAAACAAATTTAAATTTGAAATATTTATTTTATTCACTTTATAAGATCATGTGTGTCATTATCATCATCATCATTATCATTTCTATTGCTAATTATTATTTTTTAATTGTACTTTATTATTTTACATTATTGTTATTTCTAAATCCATAATCAAAGAAAAGTTCTTGTTTTCATGTATGGTTACTGTTCATTCGTTTCTCGTCTTTGCTGTTTTGTATTGTTCAGAGTTAGATGTATGTCTTCGACTGGTTTAATGCAGTATGCTTTGACAATACAGATTCAATGTCTTGTCATGCCAATAAAGAGTCCACAGTCAGAGAAAATATGTGTGAAACGTCACCACAATGCTCGTGCGTCGTCGTGCGCGTCTGAGAAGAACACGTGATAAGCAATTTTCGGGCAGTCCTTTTCTCCTATGTGCTAAATATCGCCATCTAGTGTTCTGAAACTACATAGTATACCTTGAATTAAATATACATTTTTAACAAACAACAAACCAATCACATTACATTACAGGCATTTAGCAGACGCTCTTATCCAGAGCGACTTACACTACTTTTTTTTATCATGTTTTACATATTATCCATTTATACAGCTGGATATATACTGAAGCAATTCAGGTTAAGTACCTTGCTCAAGGGTACAGCGGCAGTGTCCTACCTGGGAATCGAACCGGCAACCTTTCGGTTACTTAACCATTATACTACACTGCCGCCCTACAATCACCCATCCCACCCTCAATTTCTTCTCCTCTCTCTACCCTCCCTCCACTTTACCCCTCCTCCTTTCCCATCTCTTGGGGCAGGGATGGCAGAGGCTCGGGACTCTTTGGGCATTTTCAGATAGAATGTCGAAAATGGCGGCAAAACGTTTGGCAGCGCGATGAGCGCTTTGGAGAGATTATAAATAAAAAAAAAACGTAATTTTTTAAAAATGTGTATTTTATGATCAACTTATTGACGATTTTTTAAAATCGATTAAATCGATTCGTTCGATTAACTGTTGCAGCCGTAGTTTGTAACATTATCAATGTCTTGACTGTATTTTTTGATCGATTTAATGCTACCTTGGTGAATGAAGGTATAAATTTCTTTCAAAAACAAACATATCTGTGATTCTGAACTTTTGAACAGTAGTGTGTGTGTGTGTGTGTATATATATATATATATATATATATATATATAATATATATACTGTATGTGCATAAATATGATACTGGATAGACTTGGTTCACTCTGTTGTCATTAATGTATAATCTTGGTATGTAGGTGATGAACAGACAAAAGAAAATAAGATAATAAAATTCAGACTCATCAAGGCAATACATAAGATATTATTTGTCACATTATTTGCATATTTGATTAATGGGAGTATATATATAAAAAAAGCATAAGAAAAAATACACCACAATGTGACATGCCAGTTATGACCAAATTTCACAGATATCTCTGAATGACTAGAGTCCAACAGCACAATTCTTTTCTGTTTGATTGCAGGCACCAGATATGCCTTTACAGAATAGTACAAAGCAGACCTCGGCTCGATTGAGAATAGTCCGTTAACTCCTTTGCGTAGAAGGTGACGCCGCCGGGACTTTATTGGTAGACTGTTCATGACGATTTCTGCTGAATACGGAGTTTCTAAATGTCACTATTTCCCCGTAGCAAGTCCATTTAACAAGCAACCCCCCACCTAGTCTATACCTACCCATGCGTGACATAGTGGACAATAGCGTCTATGTTTGAGTTTATAAATATATTTATTCATCATATAAAATTTGAACAACGGCGTAGCAACGAGATAAACCCAACAATAGCCTGATGGTATGACCGAAAAGCCGTGAAAAGCCCTGCTCACTCAAATGCAAAATAAACTGTGAAAGTACTAGTTTATGAAAGTACTCTCATTCTACCATGTATTCTACTAGCAATATATGCTACTAAATATGAAATAAATATACAATCCTACCATTGGTTTTACACATCGAGATGTTCCTTTCAAAATTCAGTGGTCATTTATTGTCTGGTACAATCGGTTTGAGAAATATACAACACTTTATACCGCTATTACACTATCTGAAACGTCGATGCGTAATACCCCCATGCCCTGTAAGCCTGTCTCATTCATTAGTTAATTCTGGTTTAATTGTCGGCTTTTTTATCCAATAGAGTACATTATAACCTTAGCAACGCTATATGCAATGTCTTTTTCGGTGCTTTGAACAATTTACTACAGCCCAGCGTAACGGCAGTTTTCGTTTTAACGGTCTAGTATTGCGCAAGCTCTATAGAATACGCATTAGGGTGGGGAGTTTCCCTTTTCCGATATGTAAGTATTTTTGCGCCTAAAATACCATTGGTCTCGCTGGCTACATATGTACGTTCGTGTTTCCACTCAAGCAGTGTCTTTCCAATATGTTTGATAGCCCTATTGTTATTTTCACATTTTGAGTGCATTTCACATACTGTAGTGCAATCGTTAAATGTATTTTTGATGTAGGCTACCGATGTTCATTGAAGATAGAACATTTGGCAGCATTTTGCAGATGGTGGAATACTATTTTATGTTCATGTTATCGGCTATGGCGTATATACTTGTCTCTTCGGGCATGACAAATGCTCATTCCAATTTACTGTGCGCTGATATGTGGTAGATTAAGGTAAAAATGTCCTTGGAGTCATTGAATAGGAAAATTAAAACAAATACAGAAAAATTCAATCCCAGGACAAAAGTATACATACTATAGAGTTCAGGGACATGTGATGTTTCATTGAGGTACAAGAGTGAATGATTAGGCAACATATTTAGGTGTATGTAACACTGTGATATCAATGTTTTTTTATCTTAAGCCATCAGAAGGAGCAAATGTATATGCTTTATAATGGACAAAACTAATTTTATTCATTTTATGACACGTTTTTCATAGGGGTTTTGGACCCATAGATATCTACCCATCTATACTGATGAAAATATAGAAATTCCCACTTGGAAATTATGCAAAAGTGAGTTTTATGAGGCAAAACTGTTGATTTATAGTTAAATATATCATTATTATTATTTATTTTTTTAGAGTAGTGCACAATTTAGCCATTTGGATAGATTTGGAGACACTAATGGACAACAGGGTACACTGCTATATTTTGCATCATAGACCTTTAGTAGTTTTGCATATCATCCTCAGATTTTGCAAAACCTGTGGACATGGAGTTTATGATCCAGGAAATGTATATATATTACCGATTTCACTTATGTAGCTCTCAGCAAAATAAAAATAAAAAATATCTTTTTTTAATTTTTCCAAAGTTTCTTTGCATTTGTGGCACTTTATTTTGACTTAAAGGTTGTATCAGCGATTTTGGGTGGAAACATAAATGATCACATTCATCTGATTTTTCCTCACGATCCGCTAGCTGCCCGCCCCATAAGCAGGCCGTCAAAAAACCGCGTCTCTGTAGGCAGCCTATGCTCCGAGATCGTACACAAAAACAAATGGTACTACCAACCACTCAAAACCAAAATAAACAGTATTCCAACCAATCACAATGATCTGCACAAACGCTAATACTCTTATCTCGCTGAAATCTTGACGGATTTACAAACGGTTTGGTTTCTTACAAACGTTATTAACGTGGTTATAATTCTGGATGCTTGAACACTATTTTTTAAAACATAACATAATTATTCATAAGTATGTTTGTTTGGGATTTCGCTTCAGAAGTGACGTCACGTTTGTGCAGATCATTGTGATTGGTTGGAATACTGTTTATTTGGGTTTTGAGTAGTTGGTAGTACCATTGTTTTTGTGTACGATCTCGGAGCATAGGCTGCCTACAGAGACGCGGTTTTTTGACGGCCTGCTTATGGGGCGGGCAGCTAGCGGATCGTGAGGAAAAATCAGATGAATGTGATCATTTATGTTTCCACCCAAAATCGCTGATACAACCTTTAAATTATGAAAATAAACAAATCTAATTTTGTATTGTAAATGGTCTTGTTTCATTTAAGCCATTTACCAAGTTTATGTGATGCTTACACCTGGAGTTCTAAAGCCTTAAACAGAGCACCCCCTAAATAGGTGAAATTTGCCATCTGCGCCAAGGGGCGATGGCGAAAAGTGTTCAGAAAGTGTACGTAACGCGTGGTACCCAATAGTATTATAAAGAGTGACAATGCTGCCCTGCAGTTAATGTAAGATTGTATTTGTTTAAACACATATTATGTATCAACAGTAAACCCAGTGAATGTATAGGAAGTGGATTTTGTCCGTTCCTTACGCTTACAAGCATATCAATTATATTTTATTATTAAAAAATAATGTCCTTTTGGTTATGTATACATCATTGACCTCAATTTGAAATGGTTTGATAGTTAGGATTGCCGTAAGTGCGCCCTATTAAAGCATGATTAAGAATTGCGGTGTGAGGTAAACAACAGGGCATTTGGCTCGGAACCTATGTGGTGTCCTTGCTTTCATGGGCATTACGCAAGTGACGCGTTGCTTTAAACCTAAATTTAGCAGAAGTTTCTGTTTGACACGTATAAACATATGCATTTTAAAAATATATATGTTACTATCTTATAATTCTGAGCAAATACATAACATAATTAATTATAGAAGAATATGATAAAACTGTTAAAGTCTGTTATGTAGCCTGATGTTATAAGAATATGAAGGTTAAGATGTCAACAAATGAATACCTAGCTGAAATACGAAAATATTTGTGGATATATATATGTATATTTAGTCTATGGTTTAATTATTTTCTAATAAATATAGGTCTGCCATTAGTTTATAAGATGTAGGCGTGACATTACTGTTGTGTGTTCCTCCAGTAATTCTGCTTCCCTTTATGACCGCCCGCCTCTTCCATTTCCCAAAGGAGACGAGCTTGCACATTGTAGGGGAACTTCTACCCAAAAATCATTATTTAATATTTATATTAAATATATATAGATTATATATATATATATATATATATATATATATATATATATATATAGATCCTCACATAGTCTACTGCATTCCATACATCATTAAGCTTGAGTTTTGAATGGTGTTTTTTATTGCTAATATTTACTTTCAGCAATATCTTTCTACAGTTTCATGTGCAATACCATTCATCTCTATGCTGTGTAGGAGAGGGACTATTCCCTGATTTCACAATACGTTAACCACGGCCAATTGAATTGATATTTCACTTATTTCAGGATGATATTCTTCTGTTTCCAGTACATTAAAAATTTTTACTTTATCATTATAATTGACGGAGATTTGACGTGAAGAATGCAATGTCTGTATAATTGATGTCAATTAGTGCCATTCTGGTTTAACGGGTTAAATTTCATAATTGGGATAAGACTTTTATCCTTATCTTTTGGGAACTGTTTGTGTAAGTATTCAACTTGAAAATAACATTTGTATTATTGGTTTTTGAACAAAAAATTAATTCGGCCCACATAGCACACTTTTGTGTGCAGTGTCATATTTATGCTCATATATATATTTAATTAAAAATTTTGGCACCTTTGGACATCTACTGCTTGATGCAGTGGTGGGTTTCAAAGATCAGATGCAGTTGGCTAACTACTATATTATACAGATGGGTTTTAAAGATGAATATCACAGCTTTCTCTGTCTGGTTCCAGGAGGAGCAGCTTGATGCCATTCTGTCCACTGCCGTGGAAACCAGTTCTCTGGGGTTCATCACTGGCTGCATCAAACATTGGACATCTGAAGGTGATGCAGGGATTCATTCTCTTGTGGAGCACAGTTTCTATCTTTCCATCATAACCCATGTAGGGACATTGGATTTTCAGATGGACCCAGCACAGATATTATTGAAAATTATTGGGTGGTTGTGATAAAGTTGGTCATCGGAAATGGTTAATAATTAAAAGGATTCTCAAATCCGTCAATTAGTTAGCTGCTTGCATGAGTTTACAACCCTTTTTGAATGCAAATTTACCCGCAAAATGTCACAGAACTTTAATGTTTGAGTCCTGTGAATGAGAGCTGGGAAAAGTTGCTCTGGCAATTTTCGGGCTGAATACCTAGATTAATGAAAATGTTCTGCTTTGATGTTTGAGAACTAGGCCATAACATTAAAATCAAGCATACAAAACTTGACTTGTTTAGATAAGACATACAGCTGGCTGCATTGTTTCTTACTACTGCAACAAAAAAAAAGAAAGTAAATGGAGTACACCGAAACTATTTATAAATAGTAAACCTTACTATTTAGCTACACAGTAAATGCTGTTACCATCATACATACATGTCATAGTTACACAGAAATTTTTCAATAGTAATCTACTTAAATTTAGCTCTTTGGCTAGTAAGCCAAAGTTAACAATCATACCTTTTTGGCACTGTATAGATTTTGGTTATGCTCTTGATCTATTTTTATTCCTATGTATTAGCTCTGAGTATTTTATAGCTTGCTGGTTCAGGCAATAATTACTGCCACTGTCGTGAGAATCCTATCAACGCATTAAAATAACATAATATTTTGTTGTGTGAGCAAGAGAAGCCATTACCGTTGCTGGAAAAGTTAACATGGCAATGATCCTTGTGTGAAAGCGGCTTGAGAGTGGCAGTGGCAGTGGAAATAACAGATGGTTGCCAGATGGTTACAGTTGAAATTTAGAGTGGAGGGGCTGATCACAGTCTGAGATGTTTATTTTGCTCTTAACTGTTAACTGTTCCCCCCCATTTTACCCAGAGCAACCAGGGTCAGTGGTGAACCTGCGCTACATTTTAGAGTGGGCCTGGAACAGGGTGGTGCTTGCGAAAGAAGAGCTTGATGGCATCTGTGAGTCTCAGGCGTGAACACACAAGCACCATTGGAATAGATGTACACTGTTCATTGTTCCCACAGCTTCTTGAAAAATCTTGATGATGCTTGTGTTTCTTGAAAATTCAAGGCAGTGGAAGTGCTTGATAGCAATGATAATTGTGATAAAAACTGATTATGTTGTGTGGCAGGACAAAAGAAACATACATTGAATTATTTATACTGGTGGTAATAAGGAAATTAAATAAGGGGTTTGAAAACATTAGTTTCCTTGTAGGTCTTTTAGTTCCCATATGCCTCCAATCTTGACCTCTACGCACTGACCTCCAGTAGTATTTAATGCTGATTTAAAGATACTAATAATTATTTTTAAAGCTTTACACGGCTTACTCCCTTATTACAAGGGTAATCGAAATTTGAAAAAGTAAGCATTCAATTCAACGTATCAAAATTAAAAACGGGATCACATGATTCCTTTTTTCAGTGTAGAAAATAATGAGAGGGGTTCCTTGAGCATGCTCCCCCATGATGACCTTTTACAAAAATCACTTCTGAGAGTAGAAAATTACTTTATTCAGCAATTACATGGCTGTGAGAGAATTGTGAGTGAAGTGAAATGAAATCTTCCCAAAGTCACTCTGGAATTACTTGACTTGAAAATTTATAGAAAATGTAGACTTTATTCAATGGCTGTCATGGATGCATTTTTCCAGCCTTAAACTAAAATTTGTAAGTGATTGAAGACCTGTACACTAATAACATTTAAAAAAAATGAACAAAGAGAGGCCTGGAATTCCTGGAATTCTTCTTTTACCAGCCATTGAGCTCAACATAGCTAGCTAGTTAATGTTAGCCAACTAATTTAAGCTTAATATATCAATATAAATAATAAATAAACATTAAATGATAAGCAAATAACTACTGCTGTCTCCATAAGGCTAATCATGGCTAATCATGTCTGAGTCAGCTCGTTTGTTCAGACAAATTAATTAGACCTAGGTTTACAGTTAGATAGCTATGAGCCCTGGTTTTACCATAATGCCAAGGGTGTAATAGGTCTTGGTCTTATAAATGATGTTATGTAAAGCTTTTTTAAAAAGAAATGTTCTGAACAAATTTTTGTATTGAGTATTTTTTTTCTGATCAAAACAGTAACCGTAGCATGATATGACCGCCTTCAGGAGGAAAGGAAAGAATCAAAAATTGAATCGAATCATGGCCTGTAGATCGAAAGCAAAATGGAATTGCGGATAGTGAGAATCGTTACACACACTAACTACATAGGTCTACATACTACCCTAAAAGTAAGATCAGCTCAGAACGGTATCCTAAATGTTTGCAGGCTTAAAAACAAAAGGAGAATGAATCCTTGCTGTACGTGTTAGACTGTGGAATACCTTATTTGAAATGCTCACAAATGCAGGTTTTAAATCTCTTCATTTTTATGTTAGGTCTCATTATTTTTCAGTATTGCATCTTATTTTGTAAACATTGTATATTTTACCTGACATTAACTGTTACTTCTACTTTTATATTGTATCTATTTGTCCATTCCAGTGCCTTTAAATTGTGTCTGCCACTCTCTGTCCCCCTCTTTGAAGAGTGCTTTGAGCATATTGTGTGAAAGTTAGAATGTGCTGAATGAGCCCCATATGTTCTCCTGCTTTCTGTGCTTTCCAGGTGCCCCCCTGTTTGACAGCTCCTCCAACTTCACTGACCCTCAGACCCTCCAGCTGCTGCAGCACAGTCAGCGCCTGCTGGGTAACCTCAGCACCATCTTCCACTGCCTATTGAATGAGGCTCACGAACTTACAAAGAAAGGTACAACTAAATGTATTTGCTGGCATAGACAGATTTAAAGGGATAGTTTGGAATTTTGGACATAATGTCTCAATTACGACTTACCCATGATGTAGTTGATTGATGGAAACCATTTTCAGCTAATTCCATGCTGTCCCTTCTTTTGGACATACACACGTTGCTAATGCTAGCGCAACTCTAAGGTAACCGGTTGCATCCACTACCAAACGCACTTAAACACTCAATAGTGCACCCAAAGCAAATAAAATACGACGACAGTCTATCGGGGTTATTTTGAGTGTTTATACCATCATTTTTGAAGTCAAACTATCGTTGAATCTTTTACTTTGTGCTGACCTATATTCTCTGTGGACGTACGGCGGCAAACGTGGCCATTGCAACTTGTTGCTGCTCTTTGTTGTTGTAGTCGACCAGTGCCGGCACTACATTCGTAGGTAACGTAAAGTCTTGCTCCGCCGTCGTACTTCCACAGAGAATATAAGTCAGCACAAAGTAAAGGATTCAACGATAGTTTGACTTCAAAAATGATGGTATAAACACTCAAAATAACCCCGATAGACTGTCGTCGTATTTTATTTGCTTTGGGTGCACTGTGGAGTGTTTAAGTGCGTTTGGTAGTGGATGCTACCGGTTGCCATAGAGTTGCGCTAGCATTAGCAATGTGTGTATGTCCAAAAGAAGGGACAGCATGGAATTAGCTGAACCTGGTTTCCATCAATCAAATACATCATGGGTAAATCGTAATTGAGACATTATGTCCTAAATTCTGAACTATCTCTAAGTCAGTGTGACATTTATGATCACTTAATCAATAAGCTTCACACAGTAACCAGTGCCTAGTGCACCTGATTCTTGGACAAGGCCTTGAAAAGCCAAAAAATCCTTTTTGTTCCAAGTTTTGTCAAGAATATAATGTGACCACTTGTATCTTGGGGTGATAGAAATGATACAAGTGATAAAATTATAAAATTTTATCATTTTAGATTTTTCATCAAATACTAGGGTATTGTGCAGCATTAATATTACTGCTGTCAGTCGATTACATTTTTTAACCCCTTTGCGCAGATGCCAAGTGACCATGCCGCTGGCGCCAAGATTTTGCTCAATTGAGACATTCGTAGCTCCTGCAACTATTAGTGGATATCACAAACTCTGTGTTTTAACTTTATTGGTAGACGATTTGTCAATTTATGCCGAATACGGAGTGTCACTATTTTCCCGTAGCAAGTCCATTTAACAAGCAACCCCCCACCTTGTTTATACCTACCCATGCGTGACATAGTGGACAATCGAGTCTGAGTTCATAATATTTATTCATCATATAAAATTTGAATTCCATGATAGTAACAAGATAAACCCATCAATAGCCTGATCGTATGCCAAAAAAGCTGTGCTCACTCAAATGCAAAATAAACATGTGAGATTATTCTCATTATACCACGTATTCTGCTAGCAATATATGCTACTATATATGAAAAAAAAATACAATCCTACCATTGGTTTTACACATAGAGATGTTCCTTTCAAAATTCAGTGGTCATTTATTGTCTGGTACAATCCATTTGAGAAATATACAACACTTTATACCGCTATTACACAATCTTAAATGTCAACTTGTAATACCTCCCAAGCCCTTCAAGCCTGTCTCTTTCATTACAGTTCATTCTGGTTTAATTGTCGGCTTTTTTATCCCACAGAGTACATTATAACCTTAGCAACGGTATATGCCATGTCTTATTGGGTGCTTTGAACAATTCATAACAGGCCAGCGTAACGGCAGTTTTCGTTTTAGCGGTCTAGTAACGATCTAGAACGCGTTCCACGACTGGAGGTTTTCCTTCCCGATATGCAAGTAGCACTGCTTCTAAAATGCAGTTGGTCTCGATGGCTACATATGTACGTTTGTTTTTCCACTCGAGCACTGTCTTTCCTATTGATAGGCCTATTGTTATTTTTGCATTTTGAGTGCATTTCACATACTGTAGTGCAATCAATGTTATTTTTGATGTAGGCTACCGATTTTCATTGTAGATAGAACATTTGGCAGCATGGTGGAATACTATTTTATTTTCATGTTATCGTACATAATATAGGCTATGGCATATATACTTGTCACTTAGAGCAGGGGTACACAAACTTTATCAGCGACGACCCAAGGATATCAATCCATACTTTTCGTGACCCAAACTAATGTAATTTTCATTAATTAGCAATTCATTGTTAAACTGCTGACAATAGCCATGTTTAAAAGCTAAAGGATGGGACTAATTACTGAGATTAGCAGGCAATTAATCACAAAAAGCATAGTGAAATTAACATAATTTTATGCAATATTCACAGTGGACTAGTATTACCTGGGGACCGCATGTGATTTAAGAACCCCCCCGGCTGTGTTTTGTGCAGAGAATTTGCACAAAACACAGCCGGTTGTCTGTATTTCGCTCGAATGTAGATTACTGATCAAATCCCAAGGATTTTCACCGGATATGATTGAAAGGTAACATTACTTCCACATTATCAATTCGCTAAGAGTTATTTCTGCACATTTAAGGCAGGGTATGCAGATTGGTGCGTTGGCGGTGGTTATAGGCTTGGATACAATTCACTTTCAATTCAGTCAATTCCAGAGTAGGCCTAGCCTTCATTTAAAAGCTTTTGGCGTAAGAACCGCAAAAATGTATTATTTCCACCGCAGCATCCATATTTCTCGACCCAGAAAGATGCAGAAAAAGACGTGGAAAAAAAACAACGTAGACCTATCCTTGCGGGAGAAAATATCACCCCAAATTACTGAGATGCTAATAGGCTACTATTAGATGACCTCTGTGTTTTGTGAGCTATGGCAGTGGCGTGTCCAGAACATTTTCACTGGGGTGGCCAAGGTGGGACACATGCTCACTTTGGGGTGGCCACGGCATTTCGGAGTGCCTACCACACATCACCCCCCTACCAAGTTGAAGTTCTGAATGACATCTACCCCACGTATTTAAATACATTAGGCTACTTATTTTATGTGTAGGCTATTATGTATAGGCTATACTGTATGTGACAATTCTGAAATAAATGTAGCTATTCTTGTTGCAAATTTCTGAATGATACAGCCTCTTCTTAAATTCAAACTTTAACCCCTTGCCGCAGATGGCAAATTGTGCACTACTCTAAAAAAAAAAAGAAAAAAAAAAAAGATATATTTAACTATAAATCAACTGTTTTGGCTCATAAAACTCACTTTTGCATAATTTCCAAGTGGGAATTTCTATATTTTCATCAGTATAGATGGGTAGATATCTATGGGTCCAAAACCCCTATGCAAAACGTGTCATAAAATGAATAAAATTAGTTTTGTCCATTATAAAGCATATACATTTGCTCCTTCTGATGGCTTAAGATAAAAAAACATTGATATCACAGTGTTACATACACCTAAATATGTTGCCTAATCATTCACTCTTGTACCTCAATGAAACATCACATGTCCCTGAACTCTATAGTATGTATACTTTTGTCCTGGGATTGAATTTTTCTGTATTTGTTTTAATTTTCCTATTCAATGACTCCAAGGAAATTTTTACCTTAATCTACCACATATCAGCGCACAGTAAATTGGAATGAGCATTTGTCATGCCCGAAGAGACAAGTATATACGCCATAGCCGATAACATGAACATAAAATAGTATTCCACCATCTGCAAAATGCTGCCAAATGTTCTATCTTCAATGAACATCGGTAGCCTACATCAAAAATACATTTAACGATTGCACTACAGTATGTGAAATGCACTCAAAATGTGAAAATAACAATAGGGCTATCAAACATTGGAAAGACAGTACTCGAGTGGAAACACGAACGTACATACGTATGTAGCCAGCGAGACCAACATATATATTTATTAACTCAAACATAGATGCTATTGTCCACTATGTCACGCATGGGTAGGTATAGACTAGGTGGGGGTTGCTTGTTAAATGGACTTGCTACGGGGAAATAGTGACACTTAGAAGCTCTGTATTTGGCAGAAATCGTCTATTTGGCTGCAGTAGCAATGAATGTCTGTCTGTTCAGCAAAAAGGTCCCGCCGGCATCACCTTCTACGCAAAGGGGTTAAGCCATGGATGTGCAGTGAATATTTTTTTGAGATATTGACGTTTAAATAAGACTAGTAGGTACTAGGGCTGAGCCAAATGCCATTTACACTTCGAAGCTTCGTTGGCAATTTTCTCCGAAGCTTCGTTTTAATAATAATCTATTAAAAATATATATATTTTTTTGAGTCTTTGAAAACAATGTTTCATCAATACGTCCAGTAGAGGGCGCGCTCACATCTATTTCACTAATATGCACATGAAGAAAGAAACAACAGTTTATTTTTTATTTATTGAAACAAAGTATTAAATTGAAATGGAACAGAAGTTCAGGACATGAAACATAGGCCTAAATAAATTTCAAAGATAAATATAAGCCGCAGTCTTCAGTTATGTGCAGGCCTATAAACTGTCACACTTCACGTAGCCTACATACTGCGTATGGTATGGGAAAAAAAAGTCTAAAGCCGAGTGTAGGCTATATAAAGCCGAGTGTAGGCTATATTGTTTTCTTTCCAAAACGTGATAGGTTGTCATGCTATGCTATCCTAGGCTATATCATGAAATGTAGCCTAGTCAGATCGGCTAGCTAATGCTAATGTGGCTAGGCTATTACTCTGACGAAGATATATAAATTAAGCTACTTACATTTTTCAAATGGTTTGTCAAATTCGTAGTTCCACCATGGTATGGCAATTTCTGCTGGCATATTTGGCATTTGACATTTTTTGGATTGTCAGCGGTAATATTAAAATGTTTCCACACAGCTGACTTCTTTGACATCTTGTAACTTCACCTCAGGCTTTGGGCAACAGCGTAGCGAATGCTATTTTTATACAGTCTGTGAGCGAATGTGGAGACAAGTCACATGGAAGGCTGAACCACGCTAGCCGGCAAGCGCATCCCTTGTACGTTCGATAAACTTCCAGGCGATTCAAAGCTTAATCAGTATAGAATAAACACTTATATGTTGACAAACATCCAGTAAACCATCAATTTTCTTCTTTTTTGAGGGTGAAAAAATGAATTAATATTTTTTTTTTTTTTGAGGAAAAAAAAACGAACTATTCGAATCTGAATTTAGGAACGAACGAAGCTTCGGAGCTCCGAAGCATTCGGCTCAGCCCAAGTAGAAACTGGAAATTGCCTCTGGAGGGCCAAAGTTAATAGGGTTTCCGCGCTGTTATGGTTTTGAAAGCTCTGCGCTATGACGCAGGTTTAGACTGCTATGCAGTATGTGTGAATTGCATGTAATTTGTTAATATAAAATCAATCATGCTGGCAAACCTGTGGCAAAAACTGCAGGCAGGTCTCACGACAACAAAAAGCTTAGACCTATCCTCACTCATGAGATGGCCTATCCTCACTCATGAGATGGCCTATCCTCACTCATGAGATGGATGTGCTTGGACATTTCTGCATAGTTTGTTGATTCTGGGTTGTAGCTGGGTTTGTGACAATCGCATGTCATCCTCCATATGCAGGCGCTCTGTTTGTTTTGAGTACTTTCAGTGTAGAAAAACTGCCTCACACAGGTCAAAAGTTTGGCTCCTCATAGCTACATCTTTACTTTCATATAATTGTAACACAATAAGGGACAGGCAGTTGCTCAGTTGCATTCTCGGCTATGTCCGATATTCTTCTAGTGATCGCGTATTTTTTGACGAAGGAGCCACATCAATTTTCCGGGCGGCATCCTCACCTCGCATTTTCCAAACGTCTTTGGTCGCGGGTAATCCCAAGTCTTCCCCAACTGTATGTGATATTTTGTACGAACAATGTGATACAACGCGAAAAATGCATTTAATGCCTTTTCTGGGACAGTTGCGTGTTGTTTGAAACCACTTGCTTGTTTAGCCAGCTCTGATGCTTTTCTTTCAACGGATTCAACAGGTTTGTCTGCGTCATGTTCATGTTTTAGTTGTAGGAATATCTAGCATTCGTATAACTTATTGGTATAGTACGCACTGGGGATAATCAAGGCGGATAAAAACCAGAACGTTATGTATGATATATCTCATATTTACATTTTTTTTTTTGGCGATTGCTTTGGGACTTTGACTTTGATGTAGGCAACTAGCAGCGGAATGTTTCTGCTTTAAAAATCCATGGCTTGTTGGCTAAAATATTTATAAATTGGCGTTTTTCCAATAATTAATTTTGAATATTGTTGAAACCAGCGCGGAAGATGGTCCCGCCTCATTAAGTTGATGAACATGGCCATTGGCCTATCATAACTCTTCAGATTTGGCCACCCCCTGGATACGCCACTGAGCTATGGTAGCCTAATTTGTGGTGGAAGTTTTACTTCACAAATTACGAACTTGGAAGATTTGCACGGGATTAAGTTTACAGACGACTGCAATTATTAGCCTACAAATCACACCAGGTCCCCAGGTAAAACTAGTCCAGTGCAAATAGGGCATTAAGCTTTATCAATGAAGCATAGTAGGCTAAGGGTAAAGTGCTCAAAGCTGCCACAGACAATCGTAAGATAAAATATTAGGCTACACATATTAAAATGTTACACTCATCGTCGGTGCGTCTCTTTTTGCTGGGATGTAGCCTATTAGCCACTTCTCCTTTTCCCAGTATAGGAAACTAAAAACAAATTGGCTAGTTAATATTTCAATACAGCCAATATTTCAATAGCCAACAGATTTTTTTATGTCACAAAAAAACTGGATTGAGATGATTAGCTGAAGCTGCTAACTATCTTGTGTTGTAATAAAAGTAATTAGCTACAAGCTCAGCTAGCTAGTAACGAAGAGCATTAAGAGAAACTGTTCAGAGCATTTTGGCAAATCGGCGCTCTCTTGTGGAGTGCAGTGAGGAGTAATGACGCGTCAAGATGAAATAAAGTAGGCATTTACGTGATCGTATGAAACGCGCTCAAATGTAAACAGTAAAAAATTATTTGAAGTAGTTTCATTATTTAATTGTACAAACGCAGAGTAACATTACTGAATACTAACACTTTGTTCGTATAGCCCTAATCGTATTGGAATGTTGCTGTAGCCTACACGATTCCGCGACCCAACGGATATCTCCCGCGACCCAAGTTTGTGCACTGCTGACTTGGGGCATGGCAAATGCTCATTCCAATTTACTGTGCGCTGATATGTGGTAGATTAATGTAACATTTTTTCTTGGAGTCATTATGAATGGGAACAATAAAAATTTTTTTTTATTTTTAAAAATTTTTTTTTTTAAATACAGAGAAATGCAATCGGGGCAAAAGTATACATACTGTCGAGTACAGGTAAAAGTGAGGTTTTATTGAGGTACAAGAGTGAATTATTAGGCTACATATTTAGGTGTATGTAACACTGTGATATCAATGTTTTTGTCTTAAACCATCAGAAGGGGCAAATATATATGCTTTATTATGGACAAAACTAATTTTATACATTTTATGACATCTTTTGGATAGGGTTTTGGACCCATAGCTATCTACCCTCCCACACTGATGAAATTATAGTAATTCCCACTTGAAAATTATGCAAAAGTGAGTTTAATGAGACAAAACTGTTGATTTGTAGTTAAATATATCGTAATTTTTTTATATTTAGACCAGTGCACAGTTTAGCCATTTGGATAGATTTGGAGACACTGATGGACAACAGGGTACACTGCCTATATTTTGCATCATAGATCTTTAGTAGGTCTGCATATCATCCTCAGATTTTGTGCACTTGTGGACATGGTGTCTATGATCCAGGAAATGTATTGATTTAACCGTTTCACTTTTGTAGCTTGTAGCTCTCAGTATTTTGTTCCAAACTAAAGAAAAACATGTTGCAAACTAAAAAAACTTCTTTTTTTGCATTTTTCCATTTGTGGCACTTTATTTTGACTTAAATTATGAAACTAAAGAAATCTAAGTTTATATTGTAAATGGCACACCTGTCTTGTTTCATTTAAGCCATTTACCAAGTTTCTGTGATGCTCATGGAGTAATAAAACCTGAAACAGAGCACCCCCTAAATAGGTGAGAATTGACCAAATTGTCCATCTGTGCAAAGGGGTTAAACACTAATTTATATAACAATTTTGATAGTCACATATTTAATCACACTTTGGATTTTTTACAGCATTATATTTTGTTTTAAGTAAAGATTAAGATAAGATGGACTTGAAATAATGTAAGCACAAACAATCCATGATGATTCAGATCTTTTTAAATGATGACCCTCCCCACCTTCCACTGTTTTGCAGTGCTGTCACGACACCACCAGCTGCTTTGAAATTAAATTAAAATTAAAATGACAGCTTTTAATGAAGTTAATCTGGTGTTCTTACTCTTTAAATTGACTTTTATTATTCTTGAAATAAATATTAAAAAACACAATCTTCCTGAAAATGGTCTGCTGTATCAGGATACTGCACTGCAAAAAAGTTGTAGTACACAATGAAAAAAATAATTTAATATGACTTAGTAAAAAATCACTTAGTCATTAAAGTGAATGGAGGCATTGTCCCCATAGTTTCAAAAACCTGAGCCACAATGTAAAGTCACTATGTCCTATTTCTTTTCTTTAAGCCAGTTGCTGAGACAAATTAGTCTGTTAACATCGAGTTAGGGGTGGGCGATATAGCCTTAAATTCATATCATAAGGCAAATGCCTTATAAAATTCTATCGAGAATCCATCTGGACCCGGTGCTTTATTGCCCTGCATAGATTTAATTGCTAACATTACTTCATCCGTTGATATCATTCTGTCTATCTGTGATTGGTCCTCCGGGGTAATTTTCGGGGCACTCAAGTCATTCAAAAAGTTGAGTGTGTGACGGGTCGTCGGGCGGTTCAGAGCTATAAAGGGCAGTATAAAATAGCTTGAACTGATCATTAATAGTGTCGGGGTTAGTCATTTTCCCCCCGCTGCTGTACCGATTTCAGGGATAGCGTTCATGGCTGCAGATCTAATTTGATGGGATAAGAGTTTTCCAGCCTTCTCTCCATGCTCGTAAAATGTCTGTTTTGATTTAAAAAATAATTGTTCCGTCTGTTTAATGGAGAGATTGTCAAATTACGTTTTCAATAACAATTTTTCCTTGTAAAGCTCAGGTGTCGAGGAGTTAGCATATGAACGGTCTACTTCTGCTATACTATGGGACAGATCTAACAAACGCTGTTTACGGTTCCTTCTCTCGTATGTTGTGTATGTGATTATCTGGCCCCTCAGGTAAGCTTTAAGAGCCTCCCAGACAGTGATCAGTGGCATGCCTGGGGCACAGTTGAGTTCCATAAATATATCTGTTTGCTGGGAGAGAAGTTTTTTAAAAGAATCCCTGGACAGTAACAGAGGGTCGAACCGCCAGGTACGTCAAGGTCTAGGGCAGCCTAGGAAGCCTACATCTAATTGCACAGGACTATGGTCAGAAATGACTATGCTATTATACTGGCTTCCCTTGACCATAGGAAGGATCCTATTATCCACAAGGAAAAAGTCAATCCTAGAGTAAGAGTGGTGTACTGGGGAAAAAAAGAGTATTGTTTAGTAGTTGGGTTGTCTCTTCTCCAGGGGTCATAAAGAGCGTATGAATCAATAAATGAATGAATAACAGCACCAGCTTTAGAGATCTTACTATTAGGTCTAGGATTTGATCTATCCAGATATGGGTGTAATACGCAGTTAAAATCTCCCCCCTATATCAATTGGTAGTCACTGAGATCTGGAAGGGCTGCTATGAAATTAGAAAAAGAAAGTGGGTCGTCCCAGTTTGGACCATATACATTAGCTAGTACCACCTGTGTGCCATATAGGCTGCCCGTCACAATCACATATCTCCCCTCGGTGTCAGAAACAGTCAACAACGGAATGAATGGAATACCCTTCCTAATCAAAATGGCCGTGCCCCGCGTCCTATTCTCATTCCTCGAACAGAAAGTTTGTCCTATCCATGCTTTCTTTAGCCTTGCCTGTTCACTTGATTGGAGGTGTGTTTCCTGCAGGAACAATGTCAGAGCTCAAAGATTTCAAGTGTGCAAAAACCCTACTACGCTTCACTGGATTATGAATTCCCTTTATGTTCCAGCTCAAGAAGCGAATGCAACCTACAGTTTTAGTGTCAATGAGAAAAACTAAAAACAAGTTCCTGTCTACTAACTAAAACACAAAAACGGAGCCTCAGAAACCCATGCTTATCTACCTCCCCTTTTGATATCGCATCCCTCACTTCTAGTGTAACGTAGCAAATAACCATATAAAGCCCTCTCACTAGCCCCGACCAGGGTGAAAATTAAATCGTACCCCGTTGTCCTGGTACCTTAGGTCCATTAGCCGCTAGCCGCTTAGCCGCCGATATCAGTCCGATGAAAAGAAAAATTGCCTTGCAAATGGGACATCGGGTATAAAACGTCTGTGATATATATATATACACATACATATATATAAAAAAGGCAACATTACCCGTGAAACTCAAATTGTGGACGTAAATAAATAAAATGAAATCGCACCCTGTTATCCTGGTGCCATTGTTCCGTTAGCCGCTAGCCGCTTAGCCGCCAATGTCAGCCAGGGTTCGACAACATCTCACTGTTCATTGAACTAAGGCTTTTAGATTCTTCTTGATGTAATCCATCGCTGCAGATGGGTCCTCGAACCGCTTATCTTGGCCGGATGGTGAAGTGATCCGAAGTACTGCGGGAAACTGGATTCCAAACTTGACGCCCTGGCAGCTCCGAAGGAGCTGCTTAGCTTCGGAGAAGGCCGCTCTCTTTTTCGCCACTGCCACGGTGTAGTCAGGGAAGATGCTCACTCTCTTACCATGTAGGGTTATCGGGGGCGACCGAGCAGCTTTGCGGAAAACCTCCTCTCTCATGGAAGTAGTGAAACGCTACCACGACAATTCTGGGGGGTTCTCCTTCTTTGGGTGCGGGCCGCAGGCTGCGGTGGCGCCCGGTCGAGGGTCGGAGTGAAGTTGAGGCCTAGTAGCTCCTGTAGCATCTTGGCGATGGTGACTGTAGGCCTCTGGTCGCCGCTGGTCTCGAGTCCCTCTTTTATCCCCACGGTGCGTGCATTACACCGGCGTTGTCGCCCCTCCAGATCGTCTATCTTTAGGCGTAGTGTCGATATTTCAGATTTTAGGCGACCGATGTCCTCCGCACTCGCCGTCTTGTCTGAGTATGTATTCAGACCGTCCTCCAGATCCCTCAGACGGGTCTCTTGTTTCGCCATATCATCCCTTATCGAGTCAATTTTTGCATTCAAATCCGCTGTGCTTGAGTCAATCCGTGCCAAGATCTTGCTCTCGCTGTTTGCGATGGCTGCCATCACTCTGTATGGCTGCCATCAAGGGTCTGAGGTATCAAACGAGCCTTAAACCATCACTCTGCTGCCAGATATGCAGTAGATGTGGATGGATCATTTTCAAGGTTTCTTCTCCTGATTTATTTTTCCATAGAGTTCAATAGGAAAATGAGTCAGGAGTGATGGTTGATGGTTTGAGGCTTGTTTGATACCTCAGACCCTTGATGACTTACAGCCATTTAGCCAAACGTGTTACATACTGTTCCAGTGTAATTTACAGCTTAATCTAGTCCCCGTTCCCCAATTACCATCAAGATCCTTTCAAATGCAGAGAGGTTATAGTATTGCTTGTAAGAGTACCTGAAAATAAGATATCAAGAGTATTTTCATGTTGTTGGGTCATCAGGAAGTCATGGCATGCAAAGGATATGCAATCAAATTTTAAATGTGATGACTAAATTTGTTAATTTCAGAATTCGTACAGATTCTTGAAAGTCTTGAAAATGCTTGATTCTGAGGGCTCTGTTTTCAAGGTTAGAAATATGCTTGAATTTTAACTACATGAAAATGCAGAGGTCATTCTATCTATTGTGGGGGTTAAGCTTTGGAACAGTTTACATGTTGAGATTAAATCGTCTACGAATTTGAAGGTCTTCAAGAGTAGGATAAAGCGTAAGATGGTAGGAAACTACCAAATATAAACAATAGTGGGTTATCATGAAATGAAAACAATGTCACGATGTGCAAAAACATTGTAAGCGGTTTATACATGATCCTGGATCTTGCAACACAAGACATCAGACACCGGCCGCACAACCTGCTCAGGATGGAGCTTCTAAACTGGTCATTTAACGCTATTGATAAGGTATTCTCTACCAGGCGTGAGGGCACTGGCGAGCCTTCATGTCCTGATGGGACCTTTCTGGCAGGGTACACTAGGGATGGGTGGGACAAATGGCGTGTAGTGTGTCTTGGAGTACTGGACATAGAAGATGTGGAAGATGTGTACCTGTTTGGATTCATGATGTTGGGCCTACTCGGCCGGATTTGGCCTGTTTTTGGTGCACCGACAGCTGAGAAAAATGGGGTTTGACGTCTCTGGAAACAAGGAAGTACTGACCATATTGAGAAAAATGAGGTCTGACATCTCTAAAAACAAGGAAAAAATAGCCAAATTACAGGCGGAAATCATCAAGCCTCCGGGGGCCAGTGCAGATAATAGTGATGGGTAATGAACTCTGCAATTGGCACTCACACCTTCTCATGCATAATGCACTGCATTTACAGGGGACACTCGAGTATCATAAAAACGAAGAAACGGACACATTTATTTGGACATTATCTGAACAATATTCTGGACTGTTTGCTGTTGAAATGAAACAAATTGTTTTGACTAATGTATGACGTACATTTAAATTCGACTTATTTGGACTTTATTATTTTGTTTATTTTATTTTTTCTTTCTCGGACTGTTTTGTTATAAAGCAAATTCAGCTGTGCTGTTGTGATACGAAATAATCTGTTTTAAACAAATGTATAATGTGAACATTCAAATTTGATTTGGGAATTGGGGCGGGACTTTGATAAGCAGTCTGCTTTTTCCCGTATCCCTTTTCGGCAGGTACTGTGTTTGTTCAGGGCATATTACTGAAATTGTGATGAAGTGTGACTATATGCATGCCGAAATAAATAAATAAATAAAAAATAAATGCTTAGGTTTTCCATAACTCGTAGTCAAAGTAAATTTTGGGTGGAAACAAAAAATAGTTCATAGCCTATTTGTTCATTCAAATTTGACAAGAAACAGTTTTCCTTGTTGTGAGTGAGGATATCTGTGACTTCTTTTCTCCGATTGTGTGCACTGTATTACCACAGAACAGTTCGGGGCTAACGTCCGCGACACGCAGCTGCCATCATGTCCGGCTGCTGTTTCAATGAAAATTGGTTTCAAAATGAATATTACAGGCTGTGGCTACCTCGCTGGGGCCGCCTCACGCAAGGGTTACTGCAAGTTTTGCAGGAAAGACATTGACATATACACGATGGGGGTATGAGCACTGATAAGCCATGCTAAAGGTAATCGAAGAAAACTGTCAAGTCAATTCGTCAAAACTGTCAAGTTACCGTTTCTGCGGCAGTAAAACAAAAAAACGGCCGCCGCGGTGGTACAGCGGTAAAGGCGCTGACTTTCAGTCGGTGCAGTTGTACTCCGAGGATCGGGGTTCGCCCCGGTCCTGCCAGATCCAAGCATGGCCGGCACCCTGTGGGAGCGGCCATTGGCAGCTGCTCCCGGGTGGGGGGAGGGGCTCGGAGATAATCGCTGCGCACAGAAGAACAGCCCTGGGCAAGTTGGAATCACGGTCAGGAGCATGAGTAGTTCACCACAGAACTATATACGAACTAGAAAGGCAACTGCCTTCTCAAAACGGCACCGTTTCCACGGCCCAAAGTTTTTTCTCTGATTGGCCAACGTGACATTTCACGTGAAGGTGGTCAATTTGTCCCTTTTGCAGAGAGTAATGGCTGCCGCTGCAAATCTAGAACCACGACCAGAGCCACCGCGGAGTGGGTTTTGTGAGAACAATCGATGTTATGTGAAAATCGAAACAATAAATACATTGATAAATTATTGAATACGTCTATGCTATGATTACATTCACATACTTAAATAATGATTGTTGCACCTGTTTGTTTGTTTACCGTCTGTGGTATTGCAGTCGGTGATCCCAACCGCTTTTTCAAGCTTTCTGTGAATCAGCGGTCCTTGCCCGGCTAATAATTGCGTGAAGTGTTGCCTGAATGATGTCGAAGGCTAACGTAGAGGCTATCTTGTTAAAATCGCTTCACAGCCTAACGTTACTGCAAATTCATATAAATGAGCCGCAAATAGTTAACGTTAAAATGTTTAATATCTATGTCGTTAGCTAGCTACATTATTAACAAGCTGTTTGGTTAGCGTTAACTACAACGTTACTTGTCGTTATGTTGTTCGAAGCTCTGTTGAACAAAACAGGCTCATTAGCCAACATATTAGCACACCCTCCCAGAAAGCAGGAACCTCCATGTATAACGTTAACTAGCGACGACTGCTAAATTATGCTCTCCGAACTGTATACAGTTCTGTGGTTATGCTAAATGAAAGGTAACTTTGTTAGCTCGCAGTAGCAGTCAGTGGCGTATAAATGACAGGCTATCACAAAAGCCTGTTGCTAATACGCCAATAGTAGCTCGATGCACATTTAAAAGAAAGCTGCAGACATAGTTATAGCTACGTTAGAAGATATTTGGATAACCTTAATGTAACCCCATCGATGTATTCAGCTGCATTCCAATCTGAACGCTGTTTAGAAAGGAAGCCGTGTTAAGCCATTTTTTTCTGACGTTACAATTTATGGTTAAGCCTAACTGCATTGGACATAACGTTATTTATGCTAACCTTCCAATATCCAGTAGGGTATCAGATCGACTGACCAGACGTCCTGGCTTTACCCGGATATTTAGTCTTTTTGCACCGAAAATATTCGTTCGGACAGACGGACACTTGTGCCCCGTTTATGCGGTCTTAGTGCACTAGCTATAACGTTATCTGGCTTTGATGCTCAACTTCAGTTCCTTAATGCGTTTGATTTCTTTTGAGCAATGAGAGAGTGCTGCACACATCAACATAGCTACAGAGCAGCATAAAATGCCATGGTAAACGCAGCCACAATAACTTTCCACGTTATGTAGGCCTAAAGCTACAATGTCCTATATAGCCTACAATAAACGGAGCACTCGCTCTTCTTCGCAAACATTTATCGCTTAATGCGGTTACTGTGTCATGCTGTTAGACAAAATATAGGCTATTTCTGCACGCCGTATTGAAGGTGAAACATATAAACGGCTAATTTGACCAACCTTTCCCATATTAAAACATTTCCAGTCCAGCACCCACCACTGAACAATCGATGTTATGTGAAAACCAAAACAGTAAATACATAGATACATTAACGTTATGTGTATGATTACATTCACATAAATAATGATTATTGCGTTCACTTGTTTATCTTGCTTAATCCGCCGTCCGTGGAATAGGCAAGCTACATCGGTAGATCCCGAGTCCCGACCGCTCTCTCAAGCTTTCCATGAACCAGCCTTGCGAGCTAACGTGATGTGTAGCCTAAATTGAGACATCGTGATGGAAATGGCCACTGTGAAAATGGTAGTTAGCCTATTTTTCAAGTATAGGAATGTCCATGTTGGACTGATATAATGAACTATGGTGAACTATTGTGCGAATAGTTACTAAAATGTTTAATAGCCATCTCGTTAACTAGCGTTATTAACAAACTTTGATTAACGTCGCCGTTATGTTGTTCGAAGCTGTACGTGAACAAAACAGGCTTAGCCAACAAGCTAGCCTATATGATAGGCCGTCATATGCATCGTCGAGAGGGATGTCAATTTAATTCAATTTATCCCTAATTTAGCCAGTTTTAACCTGTGACGTAACTAGGATTACCACATGAGCATGTTCCAAATCTCATCGGTTTGTTCTTAACCAATCAGAGTTCAGTGCGCTTACTCAACACTCACCGATGAGTTTTTTTTTTTTAATCATGCCTCTTTTTCCTGTGTAGCCTAAAACAAATTTGGACCCAGGAAAAATGTAAAATGTTATTGCCTGCTTCTATTGATTACCATATTGTGAACTTTCGATACCTAGAATGCGCTGGGGCGACTGACTTTCACAACGCTCCATTGGAAATACATGGCAGAGCTCATCGGTAATACTATTTCCGGGCCATGGCAGCCATCTTGCGGTGGCGCCATTGCGGAAGAACCAAATTGAATAGGGCTGAATGGAACCACGTGTCCACGTTGCCTTTCTAGTTCTTATATAGTTCTGTGGTAGTCACGGCCTGAAGAGAACGTGGCGCCCTCCTTCCTACTACCGGCTGACGGGGTTGTGTTGCGGCGATTCTCTAGCGGTTGCTACACGGGGGGAATTGAATTAGAATAGGGGTTCAATTGGCTGCCAAATTCTGAGAAAATGAAAAAAAAAATAATAATAATAATTTTAGACACACAAGAATAATAGCTGGGAATGGATGCATGCGTTGCTAATGATAGTGATGCAGTGGCGATTTATAATTTACATATGTATTCATATAAAGCATGAAAATTATAGGGGGCACACACTCATTTTAGGCATATGCTTGCGCTCTTATCCAGATCGTTTTTCATCCAATGGCAAAGTGCTAAAACTCGCGCATATGTTTATGTTGATACTGTGTATGTTTGACATGGATATAGTTTGGGGTTTTTTTTGTGCTACTTTTTCGGCGTCCAGATAGCTGTGTGACGAGAGAGAGAGAGCTAGCCAGCCAATAAAAATGCATTTGTGTGTGGCATACAACTGCATTAATCGATCTAGCTCAGGGAGGTCTGTTATAAAAATAGCAATATTATTTCAAAGTGGCAACTGATGGGGTATCTTGCCTTGCTGTTGTTTTAAATAATAGGCTTATTCAGGTAACATAGTTAACTTGCGATGGATAAAGCTAAGCTGAAATCATACTGTTATGATTAACTAAGTAGCAAAATTCAACGTGTTTGATTCCACATTTTTAGTCTCAAGTTGGCTAATGTTAGCTTACGATTTGCTTTAAAAAAATCTAGCTTAGGGATAGAACACCTGCTTTTCCATAGGTAAGGTCTGTAAGAATAATAATAGAAAATTACGATATTGTAATATACCAAATCTCAACCTACGGCAATGTAGTGACGTGCCAGAGGTACGTTCACTGCAATATTATTTCAAAGTGATAGTGGACATGCTAGCTTACATTGCTGTGGTTTCGCTGGAAAGCTAAAGTAATATGCTGCAGTTTATATAGTTTGCTAGCTAAAACTATAGATGTAGTTATGTACTATTTTTCATTCTATAACTAGTTAGTAAGCGAGCTTCAACATGGTTTGAACAAGAAACCAGATACTGATTCCAAACTTTTAATTCCAAATTAATCAAGCATCCTCAAGTTGAGGTTGGCTAATAGTTTACCCATCATACACAACACAGAGAGACAGGCTGCGGTCAGCACAGCTCCAGAAACACACACAAAGCTGTATAATAATTTCATAATTTCAAGCAGGACCGTTTTGATTGTGACAGTCGAGTTTACTTAATTAGAACAATTTTTGATTTGATAGATTTTTCTCTCTCGCGCACACACACACACACAGTATGATACTTATGTAAAGATGCAAATGGAATCAAAGTTGTAGTCTTTTGGTATTGAATTCATATTGACTAAGGCCAAGTGACAGACATTGCCAAGTCAACATGCTCTCAAAAAAGAAAAACATTCTGTAGCGCATTGATGTCAAATATAAATGCACCTGATCTTGCTAATGTGAAATGGCTTTTCAGTACCAAAAAGAGCGGTATTTTGATTGTAGAATTAATCATGCTTTTTCATTGAAGAGATTATCTTTTAATTGGACAATGTTGAATTTCAATGCTGATGCTTGAAAATTCAAATGATCTACCTTGAAAGTACTGGAAAAGTTCTTGAATTTCACTTTAGAAAACCTGTATGAACCCTGTAATTTGACCAATTACTTTTGGTCCCCTAAAATGTATGTATAAAAAGAGCTACAATTGCTACACAGTGTCCCTGATATGGGTGTAAAAACCCTCAAAGCTGGAAGAGGCTCCTAGCATTAGCTAAATGTGCTAATTTTTGCATTTTTACTTTGCATTTCACTTTCCAACACAGCTAAATTAAACTATAAGCTCCTTACGTACGTTTTTTGACCCAAATGTCACACGACTTGTGAAGCAGACGAGTTGATTTAACCATGTTGGGCACACAATACTAATGCCGGCGACTCCAGTGACTCCGAAGCTATCACTCTTCCCACAGACTCGGATCTTACTGCTTTCATTGACACTCAGCTGAAAAGTGCCATCGATGCTGCTCTGGCCCCTCTCTCCACCGTCCTGGATAGTGTCCGAGTCACTGTGGATGAACAGGGCCACCAGCTTCTCGGCTTTGAGCATGACCTGTCTGACTATAGCGACCGCATCGTAGCCCTTGGTCAGTCGCCCATTTGAGCTCTGAGTATCAAAGGCTGACGGAGAAGACCGAGGACCTGGAGTCCTGTTCTCGCCGCTGCTATCTTCGGGTGGTGGGTATCCCAGAGAAACTTGAAGGAGGGATACAGTCAAGTTCATGTTGGATTTCATCGCTGAGGTCCGATGATTGTTCCTAGTCCACCGAAGCTAGACTGTGCCCACCGTATTGTTCCTTTTACCCCATCGTCTGATTTCACAACTACCGTGACACGGAGCGTATCCTCCAGAGGCAGAGCAGAGATCAATTAGTCTTCCGCGGACGCAAGGTGTTCATCTTCCAAGATTTGAGTTTCAGTGTTGCCAAGAAGAGAGCGCAATTTCTTGAGCAAGCTCCATGAGAAGGTGAAGTTCTCTCTACGTTTCCCTGCCCGCCTCCACGTTGACCATGCCGGGGAGAAGCTACTGTTCGACTCCCATGAGGATGCCCAGCGCTGGTCACTTCTGAACCATTATTTTGGGCCATGTTTCAGTACGACATACTTTTTTTGCCATGTAGCCTGCATAGCCTAGCCTGCCCACTGAATGAAAAGTATGTTTTGAGTTAGCTGTTCGACTGTTTCCCCCATAGCATGCCGTTTATCTGTAAACATTGTTGATCGATCTAAATGACTGACGTTGCAGCCTGAGTTATTAATTATTTAGTAGGCTATGAATCTACTTTTTTTTTGTTTATCTCATTGATTAACATTAGATTGCAAGCATGGTAGGCTAGTCATGGCTACAGTGCCATGACTACAGTCCTCGGCTTACTTTTTTTTTTTTCTGTTCCTATTTTGTTGAAGCAGCAACATAAGACTGTGGGATATAACATAACTGTTACACCAACCTTTTTATTATAATGGGGCTGTATACATCTTGTTGTTTTGCCTATTTGTCCCCCCTTTTTTATTTATTTTTTTATTTTTACTTTGCCTTTTTCTCCTCCCTTTCTTTAGTTTTTTCTCTTTCGGTTTCTTTGCTATCATTGCAAAAGCCTGGTCAGTTTGCACACTAATTTCTGCTCAAGAATATAGGTGGCTAGTAATGGTAATATGTGTATAGATAGGCCTAATCCTACAAGGTTTTTATCCTGGAATGTAAAGACGTTGAACAGTCCTGTCAAGAGGTCTAGGGTCTCATCTGAGAACTAAAAGTGGATGTGGCTTTTCTACAAGAGACCCACTTACACATTAAAGATCATTCAAGGTTACTGACCCCCTGGTTTAGTCAGGTTTTTCATTCAAAAGCCTAGGGTTGTTGCAATTTTAGTTAGACATTTTGTTCCTACTAATGTTATGTAGGATATCTAATATTTAGATATAAGTAAACTACCCAGCTCCTCCATCTCTTGCTCTCCCCCCCTCTCCTTCTGTCTCTCTCTCACTCACCCCCACACACATCACAGATAAGCCAGTCTTTGTCATAAATGACTCCCTTGTGATATCGCTTGTGTTCAGTATTCAGAGTGCCGAATGTTTTAACAAGGGCATTGACTGTTGGAACCGCTGGATTCAGAAAATACACATTTTACCTAATCTTCACTTACCCGACATAATTGGAGGTCCCTCCGCGATAGGTTGTCCTATAGCATACTAAACTGTACTATTGAGTAAACTGCAGTAAACTCTGAGACAAGTTCTAATCTTTTTCTAATCGACTGGTCTTAGATTAAATGATTTTATTTTGAAAAAAAATAAATAAATTATTATGGCATACCAGACAGAGAGAGATGCCTCATTTTCCCTCCACTGCTGACCTACCGGCATTTCCTGGCCAGTCAAGGTTGGATCAGCAGTGGTACCTCATGATATCAGAACAGCAATACTTGATAGCCCAGTGCCCAAAATTTGCAGAACAGCTCAATGCAATGGACCAGCTTAAGGAGGAGGCACTAAACAACCTGCGGACTAAGTATTTGGACTGATTTCTCCAGATAGTGATGAAACCAAGCGCAGGATTGTACAAGGGATAAGGTCGTACCTGGAGAAAAAACATTTTCTCTACCTCCGTCGGTCAAAGCAGGCATGGGAGGAGGTAAACCAGATATGGAAACTGGCTTGGGAAAAGCACCACTGAAAGTCAGAAGTTATTGCCAAACCAGTTTCTTCTGTGGCAGTACAGCCTGCGCTGGTGGATGGCGCCATCCCAGCCACAACGCAGGCACCACCCCCACCGAGGACAATATACCACTCTCCATTGATTCATCCCCACCCCCTTCGGGCTTGGACAATTCTGTGGATTTTGTCACCTCCACAGACAATGTAGCAGGGAAAGTGCAAGAGCCCCTTTCCGACGTCAGAAGTGTTCGGAGAGCAGTGATGGACTGGAGGCCTACGAGCGACGATCAGCCCAGCTGCCCAGAAAGGGAACCAAAGCCAAAACTGGCATAGACCCCTGGACAGAGATGAGACAGGCGTGGTTAAGGGGCATCCACGTGCGGAAGAAGCAAGATGACAGGATGCCTTCTGTCATCCCGGTTTGCTGAACGCTGTGGCCCTCTGCCAGTAACCACACTGGGGTTCTATGAGGTAAAACTGGTGCCATCCCCTCCCCACATCCCTACCACCACCTTTTAACATAAGACCATGCCCATGTTTTTAAGTCCCTTTTCTAAAAGTGTAGGTGCACCCTCCAATGCTGTTCCTGGACACTTAGGGACAAGTCTGCCCTGTTCCTGTGATTATTTGGACTGGCAATCTCGTGGACGGTAAAGTGTTCCCCTCTTCACATGCTGCTGTTAGTGAGCCCTCTGCGCCCTCAAGTTCCACAGTCTTCTCCTGCCACTCCCTGAAGGACCCCCAGAGGCACAAGTGCAAACCGGACCCATACCCTGCCGCGGGAAGCTAGCCTAAGCGACTGCCGTCAGCAGCAGTCCACCCAACTGGACCCGAGCTCAAGGAGCCAAAACAGATTCTGACAGGGAAAGAGGTGCTTCCCCGCCCGTCAGAAGAGAGGTCCTGACCGCACTTTGCCACCTGTGGCTCGTCCAGCAGCCTGTCAGAGGAGATAAAGCCCCCGCACGCTGTGCAGAACTGGTAGAGACACTGTTGGGAGTCGGCTGCATTTCACTCACGCAATTGCAACATTAATAGGAAAAAGCACTGCATGTTACCCAAAGTCCAGGGAACCTTTTGTCCCTTGCCAGTCTAGATACCCTGACACTGCAGAAGGAAGAGACTGATCCAGGGGTCATAACAGCAGCGACACGAGTGTCTAATGGAGACATGTCTCCGCACCACACCAGTTCATCGTGGGACATACGTCAGTGTATCCATATATCTGCTGGCCAGCAGATCACAACGGAACTATTAAACTGGGCATGGACTAAATATTTTAAAGATGGTTAGTGAACCATTTGGACAGTTGTTTTTGTTGTTAGCAGGTAACTGCATTTTCAATGTTAAAATGTGTGATGTGATTCCTATTTGGTGATGTAAGAATAAGTTTTTAGCGGGTGCCTGCCCCTATTCTTACAAGAGAGGGAATGTAGGATATCTAATATTTAGATATAAGTAAACTACCCAGATCCTCCATCTCTTGCTCTCCCCCCCCTCTCACTCACCCCCACAAACATCAAAGATAAGCCCGTCTTTGTCATAAATGCCCCCCCCCCCCCCCCCCCACACTCACACATTAACCCAATTAGGACAGGGATGCTCTTCCTGAGGAAGCCTTAGTCTGTTTTGGAGTTTGTTTGGAGAAGTTCATCCTTTTTGTTTTTGTGGTGGTAGTTCCTTTCATTCCTGTTCAGCTGGAGGGTAAATAATATTAGCAATTTCTGGCGTATCTCTCTTTACTGGTATATTCTAATTAATGTCTGGTTTAACCCCTTGGCGCAGATGGCAAATTTCACCTATTTAGGGGTGCTCTGTTTAAGGCTTTATAACTCCAGGTGTGAGCATCACATAAACTTGGTAAATGGCTTAAATGAAAAAAGACAGGTGTACCATTTACAATACAAACTTAGATTAGTTTATTTTCATAATTTAAGTCAAAATAAAGTGCCACAAATGCAAAGAAACTTTGGGAGGGGGGGGGGTTTTCTTTAGTTTGCTGAGAGCTACTTAAGTGAAATCGGTAATATATACAGTACCAGTCAAAAGTTTGGACACACCTACTCATAGAAGATTTTTTTCTGTTATTTTTACTGTTTTCCCGCATTTTGGAATAGTAAAGACATCAAAACTATGAGATAACACAAATTAAATTATGCAAAAACCAAAAAAGGGTTAAACAAATAAAAAAAAAAGTCTTATATTTTAGATTCTTCAAAGTAGCCACCCTTTGCCTTGATAACGGCTTTGCACATTGGAAAATATTTTGTACTTATGGTGATGATTTTGTGAAATTTTAATAAAAATATTTTTGTAAAAATATTTAAGCTGGAAGATCTGCACTTATGGGGACTGCCACAGCTAAAGTAAGAAAAGGCGATTGTTAAAATTTTTTTTGAAATGAATCATGAGTTACTACGTTCACTATTGACAGCCCTAATTAAAATGTCCACTGTCAATGACGGTTCTTCTCCTTCAGTGTTATAAAAGTGAATAATTTATTCCAGTGCGATGGAGGTGAACTTGGCTGTGCTCTGCCTCACAGGGTTGGTGGGTCTGATTAACAAGAATGTGGTGTCCAGCCTGATCTCTCAGTATGCCCAGGTTGTGCTGTGGTTCTGCCGGACTGGCCTTCTGCCCGAAGGGTCAGGTGAGTACTTGTGTTCTGTTATCATAATCACATTTCTAACAGCCTTCCTTGATACTATGGTTTTATTAGTCCTAATGTGTTCTTGAACATTGTGGTGATGATCATCTTATACAGCACTGCCCGTTATCTCTCACTTCACTGTCTTGCGCTTGTCCATTCTTCCCTTACCCGTCTCATCCCTCTCCCTTCTGTCATGTCTTCCCCTTCTCCATATTCGTACCTTTGTCATCTGATTCATCTCTCACCCTTGCCTCACCTATCTGAACTGCTTGTCATCCCTCTCCACCTTCTGCCAACCCTCATTTGTTACTCACCTGTCTGGCAGATGATGACGTGCTGCAGATATCAAGGCCTTTTTACAATTACCCAGTGATTAAAAACTACTACACTGGTCGACGTGAGGAATTGCAACGCCTATCTAGGTAGGAATCTTTTAGATGCATTGGTTTAGCCCTTTGTTTTACTCAAACTTTATTGTTGGTAGAACAAAATGGTAAAACAGTGAGAACAAAAGCTTCAAGTCAGAGCTGCAGTTGTGAATTAATGTGATGTTAAGGAATAATAAAGTATAAAAAAAGGTATATCCAGACGCACTTGCACCCAGCTAGTTCAATGATGTATGAAATAACACTTAACCAGGTACACTACCCTGAAGAATTATGAGGCTGGAGCACACAGCTTTTCAGCTGTTTAATACAGTAAATAAACAGGACAGGACAACAATGATCTCTTGTCTTGTACTCAATAGCTGAACAGCTCAGTGCTTCAACTCTTCTCATTCTTCGATTAAGTTTTTTTTTTGAGGTACCTAGGTAGGGGTTATTTTTATGTCCACTAAAGTAGCTCTGTTTACCCTGCTCTGTACCTTCCAGGGGAAAGTGGTGTTCAGACTGCCTCATGATTGACGGCCTGGTGAGCCAATTTGCAGACCGACTTGGAGACCTCTGGAAACGGGACGAAGGAGGGACTGGGCACTACCCACCCCCAACACTGCATGTATAGTCAAATGCATTCCATGCATTCCTGCCAAAAAGTTTGATACCACTTGTGCAAACCATATGAAACTTAATTTATTTCTTCTGTGGTTTTGCAGGCTTTGCTGGATATCTATCTACTGGAAAACATGGAAGAGCCTGCCAAACATGCTGTTGTATCCTCCTTGCCATGTATGGTCAACATCTGCTCTTGAAAACTTATTCATCTTAACTATTTAAGCAAACTTGTAACTGTACACACTAGGACTGAGTATTGCCATTGATCCCTGATTTGATTTCGATTCACTAGGTTTCTGAATGGGATCAATTTAGATTTCTAAAGAAAACCCATTAAGAGCCATTAAAATGCATTCAAGGGGTCTTGTCTTTGTTACCAGGAAAAGCGGTATTAAAGGTAAATATTTTTCAAAGTCCTTAAATATAATCGTCGGGCAACATATGATGTGCAGTTTTGAACAAAGTTTTTTTTTTTTAAATAATTTTTTGGAGAAAATCACCCCCCCCAATTCCCCTAAAAGTCCCTAAAAAAAACTCTGGCTTAGAATGTTGATCTTGGTGATGTCTCATGGAAAAACTGAAAAATATAGCTAATTATAATCAAACCGAGTTTAACTCCTAAGCTGTCACATTGTTCCACTATTAAGCCTTCAATCTTGATTTGAATACCAGCAAAGTTCCAAGATGATTAATGTACATAACTACACGGTTGACTGTGTGTGTATAATAATAAAATATATGATATAATACATGGTGTTATGGAGGTGTACTACGAAGTGAGATTAAGGGGTTAGCGAGTTAATTTAAGCTTCAACCTTGGATTTTCTGGATCACAAAGCCGACTGATTTTCAAATACATTAACATTTCTCATTTTGCTTAAAATATAGACGACCGTCATAAATCTAGCTATCGATAGACTTTTTGAAGCTATGCCTTAATGTTCGATTAAAGTATCGGAGCCAGGTTAAAAGTCGGTCCAGTGACTAATTTGGTGGTCTTTTAATTTGTTTTAGGAGAGGTTTCATTTATTTCCAGCAGTCCAACAACTGATCCAGTCCAAGTATGTTTAACCTGGCAAAACGTATCGTAGCCTACTACCAGGTTTGCAGAGGTGGAAAGTCCAGGGGTCAGAAAGTAAAAGTCCTGCCATGTGTTTCTTCCACCCATGAACTCAGCCAACCGATTTCACCAATTTGTTATAGCCTGCCCCCTGGCTGAAGAATTTTGATGATTAGCAAATACAGGTGAAATGACTGGGGGACGATTTCTACTTACTGAACCTGGATTTTCCACCTCTGCAGTTTTGATACATACACAGCGTAGCTAGCTAGCTCCTGACTATAACTATAAGAATATGTGTTAGAGAATAGTGTAGTGGTACCTGAGTGGTACTTGCGAGTAGAAAACAAAAACAATACTATGTCATATCACACTGACCAATGAAGGTGTCAACCACGAGGGAAGAAAACAAGACTAATTTTGGACAATGAATATGAATGAATGCCGTTTCTCTCAAAAACCAAGAATGCTTTAATACACTGTTCAGATTCTTAATCATTTCATCCATTAAAACTTATGAATGCCGGCCTGAGAGCATTTTGTAGTCTTGTCAAGTTAGTGTCAAGTAACGCATTCCCCTATGCTATGTGTTTAAGTGCCACTGCATCCAACCTGTATGAGGCCCACCCTGCTTGCTTTGATTTATAGGAGGGCCGCACCCCCTCATTCATAGCTTGAAAGTGGAAAATGAAAAGCTTAAAATTTTCTATTTTAATTAACATTTTGGGCTGAATAATCTTCCATTTTCAATTTTCCATGATAATTTTCGTTTGTCATTTTCATTTTCCATTTTCATTTTCGGCTGAATAATTCTCCAAATAGTGAAAATCTATGCATATCCACTGAAAGAATTCAGATACAATGACTGATCTAAGGATTTTAAAAATTGATATCAGTTTGCCCAAACTTGCTATAGCATGGGCAAACATGCACATGCAAACATGCACATGCGTACATATATTTTATCCCCAATCATGTTTGCTGCCTTGACAGTATTCTACACTCAGGTTATATATTTATTGCTGGACGTGATGTACTCTTTACCCAATAAGACTGGCACGTTGGTAGAGTCTTTCCCCACAGCGTTTGCCATCCCCATTGGCCTGGTGAAGCTGGTACAGGGCTTGTGGCTTCTGGATCACCACGACCATGAGGTAACCATGCAATTGTTTTGCCATATGTGCTAGATGTCAAATAAAAGGTTTTTAAATTTAAATTGTATTAGTTCCATGCTACCTCTTGTGCAATTCATCAATTTAAGACAATTGATCACAAAAAAAGCTGCCCCCACTGAATTTTAAGTGTACTTTGCATGACCTCTGACCTGCTGGATTGGTCCCCCTCAGAACTCTGTGGAGCTACTCTTACATCCAGCAACCAGTCGCCCCCTGTGGGGGTGGCAGCATGGGCGTGTTCTACAGGCACTGATGTGCCAGGGGCAGCACGCCATTGCCCTGCGCTACTTGCACACCATGAGCCCACCTATGTCCTCCACCTGCCCGGTCACACTGTGCCTTTCAGTCCTGCTTCACAACAGGTAACCACCATCTGTTTGTCTGTACTTGTATGCCTCTTTGTCTGTGGTTCTGTTCAGCTTTCCGTGTTTGTGTTTCTGCTTCTGCTTGCCTGTGTGGGAGTTCCGCTGTTGTTCCTCCTGATGTCTATTATCTTGATCTAACTAGTGCATTCCCCCTCTGTGTGCGCGTGTGCCTATTTGTGCCTGTGCGCACGTGTGTTTGCGTGCGTGCATACAGGTGCATGGTTGAGGCCTGGGCTCTGGTCAGGCAGCACTCTAACAAGCTGAACATGGAAGAGCTGCTGAGGTTCCTGTATGAGACTTGCCTGGAACTGGGACTGATGGAAGAGCTGTTCAAACTACCCCTTGGGCTTGCTGAAAAGGTACATTTGTAATTTGTACCACTTTGTTTGTGTGTGCGTGTGAGCATGTGTGCATGCGTGCACAAATGTATGTATGTATGACAGGTAGTAGGAGCACCAATAGATGAGGAATTAATGACAAAAAACTGTTTTAACTGAAGTTTGGCTTGGTCAAAAAACGGGAAATTCACCACCAAGCCAAACTTCAGCTCTCTACACTATCAGGGATTTATAGTACTTAGTTTTTTTATATCTGACTGCTATACAGTTCTGTAGCTATGTTGGTCTACGGTATTTCAAACAGCATATGCTCATCACTGAGCATATTGGTTAAAATTTTTTCTCAAAGAGACTAATTCATACTCTTCAAAGTGGTAAGTGACCTATGGCTGCTGCATTATAGAAGTCCCACTAGAGTAGGTTTAGACATAGGCTATAAAGATTATATTTTTATATAAGTTGTAGCCAAAACCAAACTTAGGGGGATGCTAACTTGTCCCACTAATGAATTTCATGCAACATAGATTCCCATAAGTCATGTGAAAGGATATGTATTAAGGGTATTAAGGTCACAATTGCATGCATTGCATTGAAGTCCTCTTCTCGCCGATGCTAGCGTGGAGACTTGAACAAACATGTTTGTATATTGTGCTATCCCCCATGCCTTCCGACGACAGTTGGGGCTACAGTTTTTGCCGTCCTCCAAAAGCTGTGATAGCACTCGCATGCGGTAAACCGCCGGTAGCATTGCTACGATGATACTGGGTTTCGTGGAAGGTTCGGGGTCCACTGAGGATTCAGCGGACTCCTCTGCCTCTCTAGAAACGATTCTCCGTTCAGCCTTAGCACGCATGAACTGCGATGTGCCCCAGGCTGGTACAAAGGAGACGTCTAGGTTTCACCATTGTGCTCCCCAGGGGACGCAGTTTACCATGCCGGCGTTTATCGATTTTTTGGCTGAGCAAGCTAAGTGCTGGGCACACCCTGGCTCGCAGCAGGTGCCCAAAGATTGTAGGATGTTCGCGTCCATGTCTGAAGCTAAGGTCCATGGGCTGGACCATATGCCCTCTGTTGAGCCCGCCGTCGTGGTGCTTGTGGTATCTCCAGAGGTGGCAGTTCGGGCAGATGCCAGCTGCACTAGACCACAGTGCAGACCAACTGATCTGCTCTGTAGGTCATATACCGCGGCTGCCAGGGTGGCGCGGATTGGGAATTCGCTTTCCTGGCTGAGGCTTGCACAGTCACAAACGTTGCTTGGCTCTGGGGTCGACACCTCGGTCAGCGACGCATCTCTTCAGGCGTTTGCCTTTATGAGCTTGGTCGTGTGAGGTCCCCGCACTCTATGACCCGGCGTCAGGTGTGGTTAGCTCAGTCCCATCTCCCTGATGCCACGAAGAGAACCATTCGAGACCTGCTGGTTATCCCCGGCCAGGTCTTTACGGCGGTAGCCAGACAGACGCTTGAGCGCTCTGTGGAGGCATTGAAATACAGGGAGCGGCAGATGCCCCCCCCTCAGCACTCTTCTGTTCGTTGGACCCAGCCTAAGCTTGTGGTCACGCACAGCCCTCTTATAAGAAGGGAGCCCCTCGTTGTCCGGCCATCCGTGCATCGGTGTCGGATTCACGATGCAACCCCATGGGTCCACCTCGCTGTCCAGCTGGGGGACAGCAGTCTAACAGTCACCCCCCAGACCCCCTAAACAGGCCGCCAAACAGGCATGAGGCCACAGGGCTGATGGTGGGGCAGTTTTGCAGAGACTAACTGGCAAACTGGGCGGCCCTCACAAAAGGCCCATGGATTTTCTCCCCGATTTTAAAGGGTTACCGCTACACTTTCAGGATGCTCCAGATATCGGAAATCCTGCACACCGTGAAAACGGGAGATTGGTTCACGGCTGTGGACTTGAAAGATGCATACTTCCACATCCTTCTCTGTGTGGAGCAGCGTTGTTTCCTTCGCTTTGCGTTCCAAAGTCGGCCATACCAATTCAATGCCCTCCCATTAGGTCTTTCCCTGGCCCCCTGTGTATTCACCCGCTGTATGAGCGCTGTTCTATCACTGCACCGGCTGAACGGGGAAAAAATCTGGACGATTGGCTGATATGTAACGAGTCGTACAGTATGGCGCTCTCACACACTGCCCACAGTAGCACATATCTCCAGTCTGGGCATCAATGTCAATTATGGCAAGAGCCAGCTAGTGCCGAGCCAGTCCATCACTTATATCAGACTGTTGCTCGATTCAAGGAGCATGAGGGCATCTGACGCCCCGCCGCGAAGCCAATGTGCTCAACGTTGTGCATCGCGTCCAGGTGAACGTGGTCCTCGAAATGAGGGTTTTTCAGAGGCTTCTGGGCCTGATTGTGGCTGCCTCAGCGGTCGTGCCTCCCGGACGCCTTGCAGCCAGGCCACTTCAAATGTAGTTGAAGGCCATGGCAGATTATTATGGATTATAATTACTACTACTTCAATTTACCATCAAAGCACTAATAACTAATAATTCATAAGGGTTGAAGGTATTACGTTCTAATGATTAGGTTTGACTCAGCTCTCGTGTTCATACGACATCAAAACACACCAGGTTTAACAAAAATAGATTTAGTAAAGGAAAAACATGAATATTACATTCTACTGAATAGACATATTGTGTTGTATACGTATTGTAGCATTTGTGTGTGTGTATGCACATATGTGTGTGTGTCGGTGTGTAGGCCTATTCCACGTGTGCGTTCAGGGAACAAAGGAATCACATGGAGTCTAGCATGCTAACCAGCGCAACAAGTTTATACAGCTATTATCGCACAAAGGCGAGATACAATCTGTGGAGATGTGAGCACCACTACTCGCGTGCAGAGACGGAGTCCAGACTTTTGAAGTGAGAGAACTGGGTTTTTTAAATTTTCTTTTGTACAGACATAGACAGACAACAAGACAGTCTTCCGTCCTTCTCACTGAAGAACTCCCGGAAGGCTTTTATGCTCTCAGGCTCACTGTTGAACAATCAAGGCAATTGGTTAATCGATACAATCAATAAAACAATCATTCATTACCAATTGCATGATTTCCGACAGCTGTCGGCTCCACAAACCACACGAGTTCACTCTCTCTCTTGCCAGCAGCGCCTAAAACCACGCCCCTCAACCACACAATCAAATTACCGATAAACAGTTCAGACTAAAATCTTAAGCTATGGGATGTTTGATCAGCCTTACTGAAGTCTGCGGTGAGTTGATTACAGCTGGCTTGTCCGTGAAGGATGGCCAGGGCGTCTCCTTTGCCCTTTCTCCTGGTTTGCGTCTTTGTCTGACGTCGTCTGGTTATCGCCTGCGTCTTTGTCCGTGGCTGGAACACACCTCTGTCGGAGTTGCGTTAATTCAGATCTATGGTTAGATGCCGTAGCCGAGTTAACCCGTTCCTTGAGTCTCTTTCCGTGGCCCACCTTTGTAGCTGTGTAGCTAGCAAAAAGGGGGGGGGTGGGGAGACAAAAATGGATTACTGCTTTTGTGCTGCTGTGCTGCTGCATGATGGAGGAAGAGAAGTGGAAGTGAATTGGATAGGGGCGACAGACTGGAATGCGTCCAGACAGCGTTTTATGACCCTTAGTGTCTCGTATTTCCAAGAGACATGATTGGCTGTGGCCGTGTTTTAAATGTCTTTTGGGTTTCCTGTGGAATGAATGGAAATGTTGTCCGTTGTCCCTACAAATGTTCTTGAATTTTGAGTAGTTTCTTTTGCACTGAGGCACTTCTTGCCCGTGCTCCGGGGAAAACATGATGGTGAGGTTGGTCAACACCTTAACAGTTTATCACATTAACCACCAAGGCGGAGTAAGGTCCCGCCAGTCTTTGAGTGATCCAGCGTTTCTTGAACTGGCACTTCCTAGCTTGGCCTTTCTTCGTGCTGTACACCTCCCGGGTGTCCGAAAAGATACAGCAGACTTCTTATCTCGCCAGGAGATTCATCCCAGCGAATGGTGTCTCCACCCCGATGTGGTGGAGTTGGTATGGTGACGGTTGATCGTGCTCAGTCAGACCTGTTCGCCTCTCAGGTGTCCACTCACTGTGGACTCCTATAGTGGTTCTCTATAGCCGGATTCGAGCCCCCTGGGGGTAGATGCGTTGGTGCACAAATGGCCGACTGGCCTACTGTACGCTTTTCTGCCATTGCCTCTGGGCAAGGCGGCCTTGCACAGGGTCAGCACAGGCCACCACAAGCTTCTTCTGGTGGCCCCCAAATGGCAGATGGAACCCTGGTTTCCGATGCTCCTCGGACTTCTTTGCGGATCGCCCTGAAAACTCCCGATCTGGACACACCTGCTGTCTCAAAAGAGCGGCTCTATTTCACCCCCTTAGCCGAACAGGATAAAGCTGGTGGTTGGTTCCCCTGTCCTGCGGACGTTTCTTAACTCTAATGCCCCCTCCACGAGGAGGTCTTGGGTGTAAATGTTGCAGTTATTCTGCACATGGTGCTCACAGCAATGCACGGACCCCGTGTTTTATCGATTTTTGTCGTACTGGATTTCTTAGTCCATGCTTGATCGCGGCAGGGCAGCCGACACTAAAGGTTTATGCTTCTGCCATATCTAGCAGGCACGTGTCGGTGGACAACAGGCCAGCAGGGAGCCGTCACCTTGTCAGCCGGTTCCTGAGGGGTGCCCGGTGGCTGAGACCTGCGAGGCCCCTGGTGGCTCACTCCTTGGATCCCCCTTTGGTTTGCGAGCGCTTACGGGTCAGCCCCACGAGCCTCTCGATATGACCAGCCTTAAGTGGCTTCCTTTTAAGACTGCATTTTTACTAGCAATGACGTCAGCAAGGCGTGTTGGTGAGCTCTGCGCTCTCCATCACCGCGGAGTGTATGAGGTTGCGGCCGCATGACTGGCGTCACTTTGCGGATTTACCCAAAATGATTTTGGCGTTTCATATTAACCAGCCGATCGAGCTTGCTGTACCCTTCATTATACAGACTGGACATTGAACTTGTCAGTAAGAATTACATCAATGCAATTCTTTGAGGGTATTTAAGAGAAGGTGTAATTTAGACACATATTGACATGGTGTCTAACCTGTAGAAACCTGAAGTTTCAATTCAATTCGATGTATTTGTATTGAGCTTTTTGCAGACGACTGTCACAAAGATGCTTTACAGCGAAACAAGGTAAATTGGGCAAAAACCTGGCCTGAACCCTCAAAAAGCAAGCATGTGAGGTAGAAACTCTCCAGTGGAAGAAATCTCAGGCGGACCTGGCTACAAGGGGGGGGGGACATTATCTCCTGGCTGGCCCGGTGGCCCATTCTAGTAAGGGTAGAATGGATGGTAACCAGGGCTTGAGAACTAAATTTCTTTCTATCCATTCCTTCCGAGCAGAATCTGAATTTTAATGTTTCTGTTTTCCTACAACATAATGTTCCTGAACCAGTTAGAGCGAAATAAAATAAAAAATAAAAAAACGGTTAATTTTGTTCATTTTCTCCCACCTCCCAAATTGTGACCATGTTTCCAAAAATAATAAACGCAGGCAAAGTGAAGTTGTTTTTTAGTTGTGCAGCTGTCATATGCACGTGGCTGTTGGTTGTTGTATTAAATCATGACTGTCTACATGAACCCTCCACCCCATCACCACCCACCCCGTTTTAGAAAAAGAAACCCATTCTATGGATGATGAAAAAAACAGCAGACAATATCACACTGCTTTTAGCACTGAATCCCTTAAACAAATTGCACTTTTTTGCTAATGTTTGTTAAATTCAAATTTTATTGGTCTGTCAACATTTGATTTGGTTTACAGTTATACAGAAAAAAAAATTAAACCAAAGTTTTAGCATTTCTGAAAATCAAAAATGGCATGTGCAAAATTGTTGGCACCTAAGCTAGTATTTGGGTGCACAACTTTTAGCAAAGATAATATCTTTTAGCCATCAATTGGCATGTTGCACCTTTCTACCAACAATTTGCCCTGCTCTTCAGCTGCAGAATTATTCTTCAAAGTTTGAAGAGCTGCTTCAAACAACTGCTGCTCTCCAGGGGTTTTCAATGGCTTCCAGATCAGGACTCATCGCTGGCCAGTCCAGAGTATTCCAGCATTTGTTTATGAACCATTCCTGCGTCCATTTTGATTTGTGTTTTGGGTCTTTGTCCTGCTGGAAGACCACAACCTTTGATGGGTACCGAGTTTTCGGATACTAGGTTGAACATGACGCTCAAACGTGCCTTGATAATTTATTGCTTTTGATGATTCCGCACTCACGTCCAAAGCGTCTAGTACAAGTGGCAGCAAAGCATCCCCACAGTGATTTAACCTCCATGTTTCACTGTAGGGAGGGTAACATTTCTTTCAATGCTTCATTTGCTCGTCTGTAAACGTAGCACTGGTTTTCATTTCCAAAGAACCAAAATTGTTTTCAACGTCTAAAAGAAAATCAATCCACATAATCCATAAAATGTCTCAATCCACATGATGGTTTTAGGGAAGACTCAAACTTATGTAAGATATACTGCATCTAAAGGGATAAGACTACATTTTAAACATGCATTATGCTTTTATCATTTCTTGCTCTTTTCTCCACTTGTCGAGCAGCCTACACCTCTCCACGGTTTTGATTGTACTTGTGCATGCTGTTTAGCTCAAGTGTCTTTCTCACTATAATCTTTCTCTCTACCCCAGGACTGTCTGGAGAGGTTTCTGCAAGGCAGTGGCGGGCTTCAAAATCAAGAGCTGCTCATGGTGCACTATCTTCAGCAGGCCAACTATGTTCCAGCACTGCAGCTCAACCAAGCTCTGAGGATGAACCTGGTAATTCAGTCTACCTCTCGTTAACGGTCTACCTGTTACAGAATACTCTGCTATGGGCTGGATAAGCTTTGCCCTTCACAAACGATAAACTATAAGCAATACAAATGAAAAACCATGATATATACACTCCAGGGCTATACAGTGCCACAATATTGTTGCATTTGCGATTAAAAAGTGTACTGTGCAAACATAAAAAATATACCTGTGGATAAATTTGCTTGGATCAATTGAATTTTATCATTAGGCTATTCATATTAAATCTTCAGGACTTGAAATTCAACACGATTTTTCTTCTCAGATGGACAATTGCCTGCATTGCATGTCTTTGAAGTTATAACTATCATTCCGTAACATGTCCCATGAATAGCGATACTTCTGTGATATTTGAGAACTGTAATTCCAGCCTTACACTACAAGACACTAGTGTTGTCACGATACCAAAATTTTGACTTCGATACCGATACCAGGTTTAGTATCATGATACTCGATACTGAAACGATACTGATTCGATACTCGGTACCTCTACTGAAATGACCTTAACCCTATTTACTTTGGCCCTTCAGAGGCAATTTCCTCCTCGTTTCTACTAGTTTTATTTAAATGTCAATATCTAAATAAATATTCCCTGCACATCCATGGTTTTAAGTTCGAACTGAAGAAGAAGCTGTATCATTCAGAAATTTGCTACAGAATACATTTATTTCAGAATAGTCACATACAGTACAGTGTTTCCCCTAGATTTTTTTTCAGGCCGGGTGGTAGGCCCCTCGAAACTACCAGTGTTGTTGCGCGTACACGGTGTCATCAAACGCGCATGCGGGGCCGAGGTAGTATCATCGCGCAGGTCGGGGGTACGGAGAGTCGTCGCACACATGGGGAGGGTGTTGGTAACAAAGTGGTACATTTCTCCATTCTGAGCTAAAATAACATTTGCTCACAAAGTCGTATGGTAAATAAATATTAGTTATTTATAATATTAATAAACTTAAAACAGAACTTATATACAATAAACCCCCCTTAGCTTCACAAATGATATTCAGAACTATACAACTTAAACCCAGGACAAGGAGTTTGTTTCTACCGGTTTTTAAGGACTGTTTCTGGATCAGCTATCTTTGCAGCACTGTAGAGCTGCTTTTGAGACTCCTCCATAGTGCTGATCCATAATCAGTCCTTAAAAACATGCAGAATCAAACTCCTGCCTCTGCAGTATTGGCTTTTACTCTACACTAAAATGTAAGAGTTCTGGTCAGATAGCGAAACGGACGAAAGTGCGCCATTTTGCGTAGAGGCGGAAACTATAATTACACCCTCATAATATCAGCGCTGCCACTGAAAAGGCCTAACGGGAAACCGAAGCTGTTTTGGCAAGGGTTTTTCCAGATGCTATTTTGATCATTCCAGCATTCTGCGGCAAGGGAAATATTGCAGCTACATAAAAGAAAAAGAAAAAAAAGATTATATTAAAAAAAAGAATAATATAAATTTTTTTTTAAAGTACCGAACGTCGGAAAATTCTAATACCGAACCGTTTTTTTTTTTTAAGTATCGAAAAAGTACCGAAGTTTCGGTGTACCGTGCAACACTACAAGACACATAGTAAGTGAGTGTTACTAGGGATGGCACAATATATCGAAATTCAATATCGTGATACAAAAACGTGACAATAAGTATTGTGGGGCTGAAAAATTGTATCACAATATTAGTTCAATTTTATTCTGCAGTAGTCATCACAAATGAGATTACTTAATTCTCCCTTTCACATGCTCTTCGTCACCCATTTCACATTTTGTACGGCAGACGGAATATTTTATTGAAGACTGAATTTTCCATTACAAGTTCAGGCCGAATAAATGTGTCAGTGTAAAGCCTGCTCTGCTTATGCCGTTGCTAGTAGCTATGCCGCTGTTCCCGTAGCTAGGGTTTAAAGCTTGTGTTGAGGGCAAGAAACGCACCTATATGGATGGTAAAAGTATTTAAGCAGTGTTATAACAATGAAATAAACACTTTTGAAATAATTTTGAAGTTCTCAGTTCTCCTACCACATCGACCCCCCTGTCTCATCTGCCTCATTGTGTTCCTTACTGCCATCATCCCGTGACCCGCAATTGTAATGGGGGATTCTATTGTTCACAACCCTATTTAACGTGTAGGCTACTGTTTTGCTGGTGCGATAGTGGATGACATAAAATATCAAGCTCCTAGCAACGCATGCTTGCAAATGATACATTATCTGGATGTGCAGCTAGCTAGATAGCTAACTGTTAGCTAATTTGGTTTCCGCTAAACAAAGGATGTGTCCCAATCGTCTGAATCAACGCCCTTCTTAGGCTACTATTGAGCCTATGCTAGTTGTGAGAAAGTTAAGTGGGCAAAATGTTACCTAAATGTAGTGTACTTTAAATCCGCAAATGATATAGGCCTACTTACTATGCTTAGGTTTTCACTGATAATAGTATTGAGGATATTTTTCGCATAGGCTACTGTATGTCACTAAACAGTAGGCTACGCTGTAAGCAGTAACGTAAGCCTACCTTATCAGCTACACAGGAGGACACGGTAGATTCGGACCATTTTTATACGGTGTATGATTTGGACACAGCCCGACTAACAGACAGATTGTTAGCAAAAACTGAAATTTACTTGAGTAACGTTACAAACCAGACAGGTTTCACTGCAAACTATAGTAGCTACTTTGCTCCATCTGGACATCTGGCTTTTCAGTATGAATATCTCAGACAGAGCTCCATGTAAAAAAGCTAAAACGCTGTAACTTAACAGCCGTT